>CAUZXS010005457.1:0-62500 GCA_963585895.1 Sepioteuthis lessoniana | reverse complement strand
TATACTAAACTGAATTAGAACTGTTTAAATAAACTGAATAACTTGAAATAGAAATGTTTTTGACATATAAACTGTGTACTCATACTAAACTGAATTGTTTGAAATAGAACTATTTGCATAAAAATGAATTTGGCATTAAATAACCTTCAAAGGTTGATATGCCATAAAACCCAACCAATCATATATAAATGTGTGTAAACAAATTGCTGATGTTAAATGAAGTTGTTACTGTTACATGAAGATACTTGAAACCGTTTCACTGTGTGTAAAAAAAAAAAAAAAAAAAAAAAAAAAAAAAAAAAAAAAAAAAAAAGGAAATAAATAAAATAAAATAAGTTCAAAAGAATATGAAATTGAATTTGTTGAAGAGAAGAAAAACAAAGACTGCAGGAGTGAAATCTATATGGTTCTTTTTCTGGGCAAAATTACAATGATGACAGTAACGCTATTATATATAATATATTATATATATAAGTTAAATAATTGTCACACATATCACATGTATAATATATATGTATACAAATCATATCATACTTATGTTACATATATGTTTATACATATATATAAATATGATTTTTAAAAAGGATTTGGCATTAAATAATTTAAAATAGGTGATATGTTACCAAACCAATCTATTTGGAAAGCCCTAATGCTATAATTGTGTGTGTGTGTTTTTTTTTGTTTGCTGAGTGACAATTCCAAGTTGTATGCAAGTGAGAGAATGATAATATGCAGATCTGGCTTCTTTATTTATCACTGAATAGAAACATCAATATAATCATGGACAGAATGAAGCAATTGTTAGTTAAGATTTCAAGTCAACTATTGTATAAAAGCAAGATGAATAGTTGCATCAGTATAATCATGGACTGTTCTTGCCATGTCTAGTTTATTTTGGAGTCAACAATGTTTCAAAATTTGCCAAAACGTTGGGCAAATAAATTCCTGGTTTTACCTGAGCTAAACAAATCTATCACCCGTGGGAATAATGCAACTCTTTCAGCCACCAGACAGCCTAGCTATTGTTTATAAGAAAAAAGAATTTCCGCGACATTCATACAATAATGTTCTTTGTGTGTGATTGTTTTGCATTATTTACCATTCACTTAACATTGACATGGCAACTAATTCATAAAAAGTGGTATACACTTGCTTTTAGCAAAACACTTTCTAAGAATTGTTCCGACTTTTATTCTTATTTTTGTTATTACTTACAATGACGTACATGATTAGTTCTCTGGCTCGACTCAGATAAAAAGATGTTGAACCCTCTTTGTGGCTCATACACTCTTACCAACTCTTCTTCAGACGATGTTAATTCTTTAAAAGTGGCAGAAACTTCTGGTCAGGTTCTCACCAATCTGCACTTGGATCTCTGTGCAGGCCTGTTAAAACTGTATGGAAGATTATCTAAATATTGCATTGTAGGTTATTTAATGCCAAATCCTCTTTATACATATATATCAAATCTTTATGATTTGTAAACATGTTTTGTTGATATTTTTAAATGAACCTGAACGTTTTGCTCACACTTAAATGGTTTAAAGTATTAGTATTTTTATCTAACTTTCATAAATTCTATTTACTATTAATCATTTGTTTGCACACAGTTCCATATATCAGTGTTTTAAGAGCCAGTGTAGTTTTAAAAAATTTTAAACATCTTAAATCTATTTGACTATTAGATTACACCCTAACAGGTACTTCCATTCTGAACCCAGTGTGGACCTGGGAGTAATGGTCATGAAGAATGACTCGACACTCGCCAGAACTCAAGCCATACCACTCTTTCAGTGCATTTTTTTTTTTGCACACCGATGGTTTCAAGTATTTCCATCTAACTTTAATAATTTCCATTTACTACTGGACATTGGTATAATGGTTAGTGTTCACCAATGGCCCGGGAGACCTGGGTTCAATCCCAGGTCGAGTCATACCGAAGACTCAAAAAATGCTACCTTGCTTAACACTCAGTATTAAGAGGTAGGGATTAGGGGTAAAGTGGAGCAATCCAGGAAAAGGAGTAGTGCCCTCCCATACACCTTGGTGTAGTAGCTATCGAAAAGGGAGCCTTCGGGTCACCCTCAACCATGGTCTCAAAATTTACCTTTACAATTAAAATTTGTTTACTAACATAACAGTTAAACGGTTTCAAGTATTGCAATGTATCAGTAACAATTTAACATCAGTCATTTGTTTGCATATATTTCGATAGGTATACATATGATTTGTAAGTAAATAATTTGTAGGTAATTTCATTTTTAAATGAGTTAGAACTAATTTTTTTTTTTTTTTGCACACTAGTATTGCTATTGTTTTTACACAGTTAAATGGTTTCAATTATTGCTATCTAACACTAATAACTTTTAACATTACTCCTAAATGGTTTCAAGTAGTCCTATGTATCACTAACAATTCAGTTAAACTGTCATTTGTTTTTAAACAGCTCTTTAAAGCAATTCCATTTAACATAAGTTATTTGTTTGTTCTTGGTTTAAATGTATTAGTTTCAGGGTGTGCCTCTTAAAAATATTGTGTTCAAGCTGCGTTCTGCTTAGTCTGACACACAGGCTAAAGGTTGTTTATGGTAGCTGCTGTTCCTGATTGGTCACGCATTTAAGTATTGAATAGGCTCATCATTGCTTAACCCCTGTGATCTTGTGAGAACGAGCTTGCTGTATTAATTGACCATAAGCTGAATGCAGGCTCTTGTATGGTTTTTGGTCAAATGCGCAGCTGATGGTAAACGTCTATGATGAAAAATAATGCTTTTTAGCTGAAAACTTGCTCTATCCAATGGTGCTATTGTAGTTTGCTAAAATAAACGGGTGGCATAACTTTGGTGGGTGTTAATCATGATAATACTGGAATGATAAGAATTCACCTTGAAATGAAGAAATTGATCTGTAATGTTTCTTTTGAGTGATTAATTGATTATTGATTTTTTTTTCTCCTACAGATATCGGAAAACTGGTAGCATCAATCCTGGTCAGATAGGTGGCAGCAAACCTAAAGTGACCACCCCGGATGTGGTCAACAAAGTCCGTCAATACAAATTGGAAAACCCACAAATGTTTGCCTGGGAAATACGACAAAAGTAAGTTTTCTGTTCATCTGAAGATAAGCACTGAACCAAACAATATACAAATAAATCTTGGTTTCTTTGTTTTAATGGCATATCAACCTTTGTAGGTTATTTAATGCCAAAGCCTCAGTAACCTCAAGTCTTCAAGTGAATCAACATATACAATTATAGCTTCAAGTAATTCTGTTATATAACATATGACATGGATTTTCGGTTTGTTCCTAGTGATCCCATGTGCTTTGGTAAGCAGACACGTTTTGATTAGTAAACAGGAAGATGACTGTGTGTCAGGGCACTCGGGTCGAACAGGTGTGTAACCAGAAGGAGATCACGTGATGAGACCTACGCGGTCAGATTTGGACAGGGTGCAGGGCCACACAGCCAAGCAGAGGTGTCTCTGATGTGCTTGCAAGGGGGTCCAAGCATTGGCACCTCCTGACTCCTGGAAGAAGATATGGGATGAAGAAGTCCTCACTCTGAGTATATGTCTATCCACCCATCTCTCACACACCACAGAAACATCAACCCTTTCGAGAATAAAATGTGAGAGATATATCTTTATAAAGATGCCTATTAATGTGCATAATTTATGCAGTTTTATGGTTTCAAGTATTGCAATTTAACGCTAATAATTTTGTAAGTAATTAAATGTTGCTCATACGTTACTTTATACATCAATATTTCAAGAGCCAGTGGAGTTTAAAAATCTTTTTAAATAAATCTTAAATCTATGACCTAGATTCTACCCTAACAGGTTCTTCCATTCTGAGGCCAGTGGGGACCTAGGAGTAATGATAATGAAGGGTGGCTCCATCCTTTCCAGAGTTTAAGCCTTACCACTCTTTCATTGCCATTACTCCCAGGTCCACTCTTAGTACCTGGGTCAAATAAATCTGTTTGAAAATTAATAGTATTAGATAAGAACTGTATGCAAACAAATTATAATTGAATAGGAAACAATAAACTGAATATAGATTAGTGTTTAATAGAAATACCTGAAACCATATAACTGTGCAAATTATTTCTATCAAATTTCTCTATTAACTAACTCATAAGGAATTGATATCACATTTAACAACCAAACCTGGGAACCCTCCACAGAAAAAACAAAACAAAATACAGAAAAAGTATTTAAACAATACCGTGAATTGCATTGTACATATCCACATCAAGATTTTTAGTTCAAAATTTTGGGTTTGACCTATATCTGCTATATAGGTTGAAATCTTCCTCTCCCCTCTACTTCCTACATGCAGTAGGCTACTACTAGAATATATGAAACATGCAAATCTTGCATATTAGAACTTATATTCATATCTATTCATAATGTGCTATCATGAAATTGCACAGGTAAACAATATGCCATAGTTGTCTGACTGACTGCCCAGGTGCTGTGATGTTCCAATCAATGTTTACAGTTTATCAGCTGATGAAAATGTGATATTGCATTAATATAATACTTAATTTGTATTACAGGTTTTTTGTTGTGTTTTTTATATATATATATATATATATATATATATCTCAATCTGGGTTAATATGTTCACCAAATATGAGTTCAAGTTGGAAATGTTTTTATCGTTTAACCCTCTGGGGTTGAGGTTTAGATTTTATCCTGCCGTATAAATCGGCTCCTAGTTTTGTAGAGATGTTTTCTGGCTTAAAAAATTGACTTATATGCTGCAATTATTTTAGGTAATTCCAAGATTAAAATGTACATTGAAAAAATACTGAAAGGTTTTAAGAATATCAATCCTGATTTGGTGTTTTTTGTGAGATTTTGGTATCATTCCAAAAAATTCTTTTTGAAATTCTGGAACCTTTGGGTCTATTTTTTTTTTTTTTTTTTTTTTTTTTTAATTTTTTTTTTCTCCATTTCATGGAGAGTTACACACATGTTCAATTGGGCCGAATCGGCTGGAGCTGTAGAATACACCGACTGCATCTTTGCAGAGGATGTAAGCCCCCCACCCTCAATAAGTGTCCTAAACAATGAAATGGTGAGGCTCCAGTAATACTGTCTGTACCAGGTCCACTTTAGTTTGGAGTGGAAGCACTTGATAGGGTCTTACCTATAGGTCAAACAGAATTAAACTGTGTACTTGTACTAAACTGAATTGTATGAAATAGAACTGTTTTTACATTAAAAAAATGTACTTATGCTAAAGTGAATTGTTTGAAATAGATCTATTTATATGTATAAAAATAGATTTGGCATTAAATAACCTACAATGATTGATATGCCGTAAAACCAAACCATATTTTCAATATTGAAAACTTTGATGTCTTTTAACTGCTCACTACCGGTTCTCTCTGTTTCTTTCTCTCACTCTTACTCTCGCTTGCCGCATCAATACACTGGTTTGCACAATTCTGCTGCCAGGCGACAATACGCCCCTCCCCTCAATGCTTCTTTTATACTGGTTCTGGCTGAGCAAAATTTGCATATGTTACAAACCCCATCCCACTAGAGACAAGACACATGACCTAAATATTGGACTCCCAACGATCCTCGTGCTTCCGTTTTTCTATATTTCTGGTACTCTACACGTAAGTCACATTCGTGCCATTTTCGAACTTTGAGGTAGGCCATTTTGCTCGTCACTTCCTGTTTCTTTCTTTCGGTGTTGTTATGAAAAGAATTCAATTCACACAGTTTCGTTGTCTCGTTCCATTTCTCTCATTCACTCAGTTAACCAACTGTTTTTTATCTAGCCGTGGACGATTGCTAAATTGCCCAGTCGGCTGGGGCTGTAGAATACACTGACTGCTTCTCTGCAGAGGGGTAAGACGCCCCCCACAACGAGTGTCCTGGATATGACACTAAACAATCTGATGGTGAGGTTCCAGTGTTGCTGGAGCTTTGGGGAATGCAGAGTACCCCCTTTATTACCATCGCTCCCAGGTCCACTCTGGCCCGGAGTGGTAGCACCTGATAGGGCCCTATCTATGGGTTAAATAGAACTAACGGCATACTTCTGCTAAACTGAATAGCTTGAAATAGAAATGTTTTTGACAAACCATACTTACATTTAAACTGTGTGCTTATGCTAAACTGAATTATTTGAAATTGAACTTTTTTTGACTTTGAAACTGTACATACACTAAACTGAATTGTTATATATAACTGTTTGAATAAACTGAATAGTTTGAAATAGAAATGTTTTTGACAAACTGTGTACTCATGCTAAACTGAATTGTTTGAAATAGAACTGATTATTTACATAAAAATGGATCTGGCGTTAAATAACCTACAAAGGTTGATATGCCATAAAATTCAACCAACTAAAGATTGTTAAATTCACGTAAACGTTGGCTGTTCTGCCTACATATACAGCACGCTGCCACTTGTCTCTTTGAACGACGAACCCTGGTTGGCTCATCAGAGACGGCAATCTGCGTGTTCTACCTTTCAATTTCACTACAAAATTGCAGACACCTTTTGTATTTTCCTGTAATAAATATGCATTTTATCATTATTTTGTATTTTTATGTGCAGATTGCTCGAAGATGGGGTTTGCTCTGAGAAAAATATACCAAGCATTAGTTCAATCAACCGAATAATTCGAGATAAGGCAATTTTGCATCGACGGAATATTGACAGCTTCCCTCATATCACAGAAGAGGAGGTAACAAGATTTTTTAAAAATTTGATGTAAATTTTTCTAAATAACATTATCCCTGAAATATGAAAATCTTTTTTTCCAATATCTAATTTTTTACTAGCATTTCCTTCTACTTATCAAAATTGTTCAAGTTATTAGTGAACGAATATCTTGAAATTTTGATTATTGTTATCAAATGAAGTAATGTCAACTATGATTAGTTCTTAAATCGTATTTCTTAAATTTCAAATTGAAACCATCGAATTAGTTATCATTAGATGCAAGCATATTCATCATACTCTTTTCACATAAGAGATTAACTTCTACCTTTCCTTACTCACTATGATCATGTCAATATCAGAAACCTTGCAGTACTTATAAATTCACAAATGAAAAAACTTTTCTCTTAATCACTGGAAGTTTCACCAATTGGCTAAGGCCCACTAGGCTGTGATCCCTTAAGCAATCCTTAATTGTATAAATAAATTTTAAAATGAATATAACTATAGCTTCTTTTCATTGTCTCTTTTATTATTCTTTATTTTTATTTTATTTATTTTTTTCTTTTGCATTATGCAGTTGACCGGCTGTGAGGAAATTGAAGAGACGCTCCTTCAGAGAGCTTACTACATTGGTCAGTTGCCGACACAACTCTCTGCAGAAAGTCTCTCGACCGCTGCCTCAATGGCACAGTCTGCATTTTATAATGTGATCAGTCCCCGTTCTGCCTCTGCATCGATTTACAACAGTAGTGTGCATTCACAGGCCGATCTGAAGAACGGAGACAACAAGCCTATGACTAGTCCAAGTATGACTGTACATACCAGTTCCCAGCGGAGACCAAAATCTTCAGATGGTCTTTCTGACAGCACCTCCACTAGCCACCATGCCTCGGACTCTTGCAACTCCAAGGGTGGGAGTGTTGAAACCACGCACAAGAGCACGCCGTCACTATCCACCAAATCGGAGAGGTTGCAGGACGTCATCACCCACCTGTTTAATCAGGCGTCGGCCACGTATTCATCCGTACAGAGTTCACTGCCAACTTCTCTCTCTTCGGTTGCTGAAAAATCTCCTGGCCTTTGTGATAAGTCCGACTCCAGTTCCATAAGCTCTTTGAGCAAGAAATGTGACATGCCTACTGCTTCCACGTCTGGAAACCCATCTGCTCTGATCTCTCACTCTTTGACACACAAAGTGGTGCCGATTGCCAACTCTGAGATAAATATACCAAACTCTTCTTCTGGTGGCACCGAGAATGTTCTTGGCACCAGAAGCAATACAAACTCTCCACTTCGAGGGGCAGTTTCATCAAAGTCTGTCTCAAATTCAAATGACCACGGACGTTCATCATCCAGTAAAAGCTCTGCGTCCAGCTCGATAAAATCACCTGAGCCTTTGCCTGGTGCTAATCGAGCTTCAAGTGTAGCTGGTTCGTCAAAAATGTCATCTGCAATGCCGATTGGTTTTGACAAATTTGGTGCCGTCTACTATGACTACAGTTTGCCTGACCGTGGCTTGGGTCAGACTCGCCCCAACCGTAACATGAGCATTTCTCCTTCATGTATAAGCCCTGCAGCCACTGCGGTCTGCTTCTACCCGAATGGTTTACACTCATTAAAGCCATCTGATTTTTCTGCTTGCAGTCCGGGTCTTGACAGTTCTGGTGCCGCCACTCCTCTTGATCTGTCGGCATCAGCGTGCAAGGAGTCAACAGTACCTAGTCCTCATCGTAAGTCCTCCAAAACATCAGAAAAGTTAACAGAGGTACGTCGTAACACCCCTGTTTTGGATGAATCCCTTGACGAAGTCAAAACTCCACTTTCTTCTCGTTCGGTGAGTGTGGTGACCAATACACCAACACCACCCCCAGCAACACTTGCGACAACGTCAGGGGAAAAGCAGGATATTAGCCAATCAAAAGCCACAGTGCCAACCCTGAAGACTCCATACGAAAGGAATTTCCTTATCTTCGGAGATAATGAACTTGAGATTATTTCCGTCGGCAAGAATAAGTGGATTGTCCGCAACGAATTGGAGCTCTGTCGAATCGCCAAAGAAGAAGTGAAGAAACTCGGAAGTCCCAGCCCAGAGGAATCTTGTTCAAAGTCATTGACTGATAAGAAACATTTTTGTAAGCACTCTGCCAAAGTCGTCTGTTCAAGTACGGACTCTTGTATCCACCCTAACCATTCTTCTGGGGACAGTTCAGCCTGCTCTGGTGTTAAGTTTACCCAGAGTCCATGTTGCTCTTCACCCAAATCTGCATCACCTCAGCATCCCCCAACTGCAACAAGTCCCAAAGACCAAAAACCTACTTGTTCCAACCATAAAAGAGTTAATGATTCACCTGGGGGATCTAATAATATCTCTGCCAAAGTTCCTCGAACCTCTTCTCCATTACCATTCAGTGTTACTGCTAGTCCCAAATCTAATTCTACGTGTAACGACATATCATCTCCAAGCAATGGTGCTGAAGCTGGCACTACTTGTGAGGATTCCTCTGTCCAAAGCACACAGTCCAAGAGTGTCTCAACGGCTTCAAACGATTGCTTGTCGG
Source organism: Sepioteuthis lessoniana (assembly GCA_963585895.1). Classification (NCBI taxonomy): domain Eukaryota; kingdom Metazoa; phylum Mollusca; class Cephalopoda; order Myopsida; family Loliginidae; genus Sepioteuthis; species Sepioteuthis lessoniana. Next base: position 53,250 of record CAUZXS010005457.1, on the reverse strand, counting down.
CAACGAACTCAAACCCTCTGGGTGAGGAGGACACCCAGCAGAGTGAGGCTGCATTGTCTTGTGAAGAGAACACGGAGACGGCAGTAACACCAACATTGTCATCCGACAGTGAAGGCAGTAAGTGTCCAACTCTACAAAGGATGCTAAAGACCACTTGAGAATGGCTACCAAGTGTACTTTTACACTCACTCCTTCACTCATTCTCACACTCACATGTTAAATAAGTACAAGCAGATGTACAAAGACAAAAAATAGTTTTTCTTTGAAAATGAGAAACAAATAGCCCCTCATCCCTATTTTTTATTTTAAAATAATCAGCTGTGGGGTAAGAGGCTAGGACTTGAGTGGCAAAGATGCTGGTCATATCAAACATCTCTTCAAAAGAAACTAAACAATTGCCCTATGAAAATAAAATGAGACGCCTGCTTGGCACAAGTTAACCTTTCTTTCTCCAACGTGTTAACTGAGAATTCTTTTCTTAGAAAAGGAGGAAAAATTAAAATGGGGGGGGGAATGGTCTTTTAAGCCTTGTATTTTTTTTATATATATATATATATATATATATATATATATATATCTTTTACATTTGAGGTGCATAAAGCCAAATTTATTGATGGTGGGGGTATTTTTTAAGATTATTTTTAAATTGGGGAAAAAAGTCTTATTTTTATCTTTTTTTTTTTTTTTTTTTTAGTGGGAGCATTCTTAAGGTTTGTTTTTTATTTAACACCCCCCTTCTTATCAGGACTCATCTGTACTGATAAATCAAACATCTTTATTTTACTTGTCATTTGGTGAAGGCATACGTGCTGAATTGGTTATTATCATAAGAGATTTAACAAGCCAAGTTAAAAATCCTTGATAAGGCTATTTGCATTTCACTTCGCGATAAAGCTCTTAGAAAAAGGTCTCAATCCATCTTTTCTCCCTTCGGCTATCGGTAAAATAAAAGGGTAGACTTGGTTTTCCATCTTTGGTATGGTGACCAGTCTGAATTTAAACCAGCTGGACTCAGCTTGAAAATTGACCTTATGTCGCATACAACTCACGGGGAAGAGTTCGAATGAATTCATACTTGTCATTCAGTTTATCGTTCTTCTTTATTTCTTCATTAAAAAAAAAAAAAAGAAAAATGTCTACCAACTTCTGTTATTGTTATAAAAGGTATGACTTTTAATTTTTTTTTTTTTTTTTTTTTTTTTTTTTAAGGACCTCTAAACCTAATATTTCAGATTGTGGGAGTTGCTTGCCTAGAAGTCTTGCCCTAAGTGCTGGATTAATTTTTGTAAACTTTTTTATAGAAAGAAACAAACTCGGATAAGAGTCCTTAATAGTACTTAGCATCTTTAAAATCAGGAGTATCTTTAGTTGCTTGACTGGGAAGAAGCAAAATCTAATTATTGCATTAAGTGTAAGAACTTTGTCGTAAAGTCTTGCTACCCTGGCAGTCATGCATTTCTAGGCCATGCTTTTCATTATCGATTTGCCTCATGGGTAACTTGTAAATACCATTTCTCAGTAAGGAAATGGAGTTATTTTGGGTCTGGTCTCTTTTCATACCAAATTTTTTTTTTAAATACAGCATTATATCCTGTATGTTAATTTCATCCAGCCTACCATACTGATTTCTTTTAAAAGCAAACGAACACGCAATGTTTTAATAACCTAAAACTTGCTTGAAAATAATGTTGGGATTTTTCTCATTATGCAAAGCTGATAACCCATAGAAACGAGATCGGTAATTGGATAGAAATACTTAATTACTCGCTCATTTTGAACGAAAATCATTTGAGCCAATTTTAATTCTTATTTCACTTCGTGTGAGTTCTTCATGTCTGTGTTAGAGTCCATTGAAAGACGACCCACTGAGTGACAGCAAGCCTCCTCAGGTCTCCAGGATCCTGCTCAGTATTCTAACTGATCTCAACACTGCTGTGGTCTGTATAGTCTCAATTCTTCCTCTGATTTCTAATTCCTCCTGTCTTCTTTCCAAGCCTTTAAAGCTTGTTCCAAGTGCTCCAACTATTATTAGTATCACTGTCGACTTCATCTTCTACGACATTTTAGCTCTCTAACAAGATCCAAGTATTTGTTTTTTGCTCTGTGGTCTGCCGGAACAGTAAAATCCACTTGATGCCAAGTTTTTTAGGGTTTTTTTTTAGTTTTTTTTTTTTTTTTTAATTAATAGTAGGTTTGGTCTTTTGGCCAGGATTAGGTGATCCGTTTATGGATTATGTGATCCGTTTGTGGATTGGGTGATCTGTTTGTATCTCAAAATTCCATAGAATTTTATAAATCTTATTTTCTTGGATGGATTCTGGTTTGTGAATATACCATTATGTTAATGTGGTCAAATTATATCTTGCACAATTCCCGGTGGATTACCATCCTCACCAAGCCATGGCTAGTCTTGTTCTTTGTGCTAATATGCTGCAATTTGCTTATATAATTATGTTTCATTTGTCTCCATATAACCTACTCTTTCTATTTTATTGCGTATTATCAATTTTTGCTTTATTATTATTTTTATTATTATATAGTTTTATTAATTTGTTTTATTTCTAATTTAATAATCTAATCAGCTTTAAGTTCACCCCTTTAAAACCTTGACATTTTAATAATTTGAAGATTTTATTGATATACAGAGACTAACACTATCTCTTTTCTTATACAATAGATTTTTTTAAAAAGGAATCAGATAAGTTATTTCAATTTTATATATATATATATATATATATATATATATATATATATATATATATATATATATATATATATATGAGAGAGAGAGAAAAAAAAAAAAATCTGCTTAAGTTTCACATCAGATCATTAGGATAATTCTGACATCAGAATTAACTTGATGATCTGGTTAGGTGAAACTAGACAGATTTTTTTTTTTCTGACTGTCTAGTTATTTGTATATCTCTCTACTCTATGTATTGAGCATTCTTAAGTATTAGCTTAAGGAATTGTATTTTTTTTTGGAAGGGGGGGTTCTTTTGACTAGGCATTGTGGCGGTGGTTGATTATTTTCAATCAGTACAAATATTTTTAGTCTTTTTTTTTTTTCTTCTTTAATGGAATTTTTTTTCTCTATTAGTTGGTGTAATATTTTTTTATTTGAAAATGGTATCATTTGGTTTTTTTCCCACTGTCAGTTATAGAATAGGTATAAAAATTAAATGATAAATGTTTATGTTTTTATATATATATATATATATATATATATATATATATATATATATATATATAATCTCATAATACCCATAAAAATTATTAAAATCATTTACATATAGATTCACACTCCTCAATACTCAGCCTAGAATATGAGTGTCGTATCTGTGTGTTGTGCCTAAGTTAGCATTTCACTACGCTGTTCAAGCAGTGATACAACACTTGCCTGCAAACCCTCAGGCTGAAGTTTCAAATCAGGGCAGGATTGACTTATAGATCTATTTGCTTTCCTGAGACAGGAGTCATGGATAGAGATAGAAATATACGGAAAAGATCGGATTGTTCATTATGATATGTGGAAAGCCTGCCTACTGTTGGTGGTCACTCTTCAAGCCAGTATTGCGAATGCTGATTTTCAAGCTAAGCAGGTGATTCTTAACACAATCATCTGGTCTCCCCCCCCTCACTCCATTTGGCCTTATGTTGACCTAATCTAAACACACACACACACACACACACATATATATATATATATGTGTGTGTGTGTTATCATAAAAGGTATATACCTGAGCACAGCAAACCTCAAAAGAAAGATAAATATTTTTAGATGTTTGATCTATTGTAATTCAGAATTTAAGTCCGAGAATCAAGCAAATGTTCTGGATGGGGCAGGATGAGATGGTGGGGATGCGTTTAAAAGAGTGGATGGGGCAGGGGATTGAGAGGTGGGGAGGAAAAAAGTGTCATAGTTGCTACTTTATCTTGTATGTTCAAAGCTTTTAGTTGCCTCGGTCTTCTCTCTTTTTCTTCCCTGTTTGCAAACCCATTCCACGTTTTTAAAAAAAAAAAAAAAAAGAAAAAAAAAAAAGGAAAGAGATAGAACAAAAATTAAAATTTTTTTTTTTTTTTTTTTTTCTTTTTCATTCATTTGGTAGGGTGTTAAAAAGTGGGGAGGGCAACATAAAATGACCAGGAATTTTAATTTATTTTTTAATTTTGTGCTATTTCAAAAAAACTAAGGAAAACCCCGCGAAAAAAAAATCTCCTCCAAAAAAGAAAATTATTATATAAATCTGTCGGTAATGGAGGGACAAAGCAAAAAATATGTTGCTTCATCAGTGGACTTCAGAAAGCTGTTGGGGGTGGAGGTGTTGTTATGATTGACATTTTACCCATGGCACCTGATCCCCCCACACACACATACAACTCCAGCCACCTACCTACCTACCTACCCATAATAATGTGTGATGCAAAGAATAGAAAACAAAGACTTTTTACAGATGTTTGGAGGTTTTTTGGGGTTTTTTTTTTCTCCAACATCTACGTGATCTTCCATGTTAGAACATGGAAAGACAAGGATAAAGAAAGAAAGAAAGGAAAGAAAGCAAACTAAAGAAAAGAGGATTTTTCTTGCTGCTGCTTTGCTTAAGCTAAAATATTGCTAATTCTTCACACACACACACACACACATATACATATATATATATATATATATATATATATATATACCCTCATTTCTAACAAGCCATTCAAGTCTTCAGTCCATTTTCAAAATTCAAAGATGGCACAGGCTCTGTCTTTCTGATATTCAGACTTTGATTCCCTCTTTAGAGGAATATGGCCAAATTTACTTTTGGATTTTTTTCTCCTGTTCATTTTTTCCTTTTTTTTTTTTTTAATTTATTTTTTTAATATGGGTTTTGGAGAATATCATACAACAGTTTTCATTACTATAAAAAAAACACAATTTTTGAAAAAAAATTTATAATTCTTTTTTTTTTCTTTTTTTTTTTATTCTTCAAAATTATAACAGTGTATTTGGAATCATCATTTTTCTTTTCTTTTTTTTTTTTTCTTCGACCCATATTTTTCTGTTGCATACAAAATGTTACAAAGCCATTCACTTATTTACGTACACGCAAATGTACAGAATTATTTATGCATTTGTTTATACTTATGTCTTGCTCAGAAATATTCACTAGAGCACTGACAGATAGAGAAGAAGAAAAAAAAAAAATCTTGATTATATTACTTTAATTTCGGAACTAGATTTTTATATTTATAAATCCAAGAATTTTAAAATAATCTGTGTAAACATGAATTCACCATTCACACATACCTCCAGTTTTTTAGTTTTTTAACTTTAAATAATGACAGCAAAAATGGGTGGTATTTACAAACTCCTTATACTTGCAGATGTGCGTTTAAAAATAGTACTCTGTTTCAGAACTGAATGAGTATAAAACCTGAAATTTTAATATTTCCATAACAAGTTGAGACCATTACTAAAAGGTTGGGATGATGCAAGTCATAATCATCAGACACTGACGAGGAAGATTATGCTCATATTATTTATATGGAAAAAAAACAAAAACACCCTGGCCAAATATTAGAAGAAATTAAATTAATAACATCTCTCATATAATCGTAGCTTATCTGGTGAAAGGGTTGCGGTATTGTTCATTTTGTTCTGGTCTTAAATGGAGTGGGTAAAGTTGTAGATCTTTGGAAAAGGAATTTTTCTTCTATTTTCTTAAAAACTGTGATGTTAAACTTTTCTAAAAATCATCTGTATGTCTTGGACCCTCTTACTGTTTCATCCTTTAGAAATTTCATTTTGTTTATTCACAAATTTACCATGTCCCCCCCCCCCAAAAAAAAGTTTAACAACCTTGATAGTCTTACTATATTATTAAAAACTTTGAAGAAATTAGATTTTGCAAGAATGCAAAATAAAACTCAAGTTTTAAAAATTGCAGCTAGAACCAATTTCTACGAGAGGAATTCAGAAAATCTAAAACAAATTTTTCCAATTAAGTGGAAAAATAAATGATTCTGAAATTTTTAAAGGCTTATCTCTGCTTTTCTGAAAATGCGTTAAGTGAATTTATATGAAAAATATGAAATTAGGTTTGAAAAAAGACAAAACCGAAAACTCGAATTTTCAAATAAATTGAAAAAAATAGTAAAATCATGGCTGTTTTTGGGTATCATTTTCCTTGTGAGAATTAATATAACGACTATTAAGAAATATCAATTATCAGCTTGGGTTAGGGTTTCTTAAAAAATATATATATATATATATATATATATATATATATATATATATATATATATATCTATATCTTAGTATTGAGAGTCAAATAAGAAAATTTTTTTAAAAAATATTTTTCCTGAATTTTTGTTCGAGGAAAGAAATTGTACTGAAATTAACACTTAAACAAAGGCTTAAGGTAAATAATAATTTTTTATTAAATTTAGTCAAGTTTGGCTCAAGGCTATTTATAATAGTGGGATTTGAACCCCTTGGCATTATTTAATAAATTGCTGTGTATTGTTAAATCTTTGTTATGATTTAATCTTTCCACCTGGCTAGAGGTGGGGGGTTAAATAGCATCACTGATGTTCTTTAATTTGAATGATTTTAGTATTAAATAACCTACAAAGAGACCAAAACTAACCTTTTCATTTATACTAATTTTTGTTGGGAAAATTATTTTTAGATTATTAATTACAATCAAGTCAACATATAATAAATGGTAGACTTCACATAGTAACGTCTATTTTTATTATTACAAAAGTTTACACTCTTCCCTAAACACCTAAATAAAAAATAAAATGACCAAAGGTATTGATATATCATAGCTATTATTGTATATGCTGTCCCCCAAATTCTGAGATAGGTTTATATATATATATTGCTGGATAAAATGATCCTGTTTTTTATGCTTGAAATGTTGATGCGTATGTTAAATTCATCAATGAAGGTGACAAAAAAAAAAATTAGCATTTTTGCCAAAAAAACAAAAGAAAATTAAATGTTATTCTCATTGCATTTCTTGCCTCTTGGAACTCTTTTAAATAGAGGTAAAAAAAAAAAAACCCAACCTTTATTTATATAGTTTGTTCTTCTACCTTGTTATCCTCTTCAACTCTATTTGTTCTCTGTTAGTGATTTTGGGGGGAGTTTTTTTTTTTTTTTTTTTTTCTGCAATGATAAAATTTACAGACCTTGGCCACTGGGCAATGAAAATGAACACTTTTGATCAGCTACCCACACAAATAATGCTGCAATAATATAATACATATGCTTAAACCAAAATTACAAATTTCAAAACTCTCTGGGGGTGTCCTCGTGGTGTAATGGTTAAAGCAATGGACTGAGGAATCTTAGTCAGCGAGTTCGTACTCTAGTCGTGCTATTACGTTCACTTTCGGGCAAATACCCTTGGGAAAGGTATGAACCCCCTCTTAACCTCCCAGGTATGGGTTAAATGGTACCACTGCTGTTTTAGGAGAATAGCTTTGGCATTAAATAACCTATGAAGGTTGAGATGCCATTAAACAAAAAAAAACAAACCAATCAAAACTCTCTACACTCTGAACAGAAAGTATCTTAGATTTTAAAGAAAAAATATTTTGCACTATTGTCAGCTAGATGGCATATATATATATATATATATATATATATATATATATATATATATATATATATATATATATATATGTATATATATATATATATATATATATGTATGTATGTGTGTGTCTGTGCTGCAAACACAGATTCCTTTGACTCTCTCTCTCACTCACAGTACCGCCTTAAGCTACCGAAACTGTGTTATCACCCTGGATGGCGGCTGATGAGGCTAGGGTATCGCACGTGCTTCCACACGTTGTATGATGAAAAAAAAAAAAATAAAAAAAATATATATATATATATGTGTGTGTGTATGTGTCTGTGCTGCAAACACAGATTCCTTTGACTCTCTCTCTCTCTCTCTCTCACCATCCATCTCTATCATCAAAGAGGTTGATGTTATATACCCTACCAATGAACATTGATGGGTATGTCCCATTCCTAATAAATTTTTTGGACACTATTGTGAGAGGGGTAAATATGTTGACTAAGTAGTCACCACTAGCATTGGTTTACCTTCTCCACGCTTCTGGCGAGTATTATATTTTGTTAATGTTATAAAGATTTCCATTTGATTTCCAACCTCCATTTTGGTTATTTCTTATTCAGTAACCTTTTGCTAGGTTACAACTGTATGTCATTAAACAAAAAAAAAAAAAATATTGTCCATCAATCTTGGCAGGTCTTCTAGCCGGCATCTAGTGTCCACACAAAACTGAATTTTATTTTTGCTGGGTGTTCACAAGAGAACTTTGCATATAAGTTTGTCTCTACCCAGCATGTCTTGTGAGATGAGAACCCAGATGGTTTGTGAAGATGAGAACAACTGCTGTTTTGTGAGATACTGCTAGCAGAAGCTGTTCAAAACAACACACAGTATCCTTGTGCAGTTTCCATCTAGCTTTTCCTTAAAGTTCAGGTGGTGTAGCCATACAGTAGTACTGACATGTGTGTGTCCAGCACTAGGTCCACAAATTCACCATGGTAACTGTGACATATGTGGAAAAATGTGCCTATCTCTTGCTGGTCTCAAAAGCCATCTGCATGAATGTGTAAAATCCATCTTGCACCCAAATAATGTCACTGCAAACAAAACTAATCGGTTGTGGCAAAATCTGTCGCAGTTTGGCTGGCCTGAAGAGTCACCTACAAACACATACAATTTAAGGGGGGAGTAGGGGAGAGGACATGAGATAAATGAGGTGGTCACACTCGAAACAGAGAGGACAGCCATCATATATATATATATATATATATATATATATATATATACACACACACACACTACTAGAGAACACTTGTTAGATACTAATACATGTCTGATTGATTATTCCAAAGAGTTGTTCATGGTAGAGCACTATATCTGAATATCTTGGAAACTATCTTGACAGAGGGAATTCGAATACAAATAGGAGCTATATATGGAGTCATTGACTCGATCTGAAGTTCAATGATATTTTTTAAAATCCCCTCTCAAATTATAATGCTCTCCTTTTTAAAATCTCATTCTCTTCATTAGTAAGTAAGTAAAGTTGTCTCCCTTTAGTTGAGGGTGACCCGAAGGCTCCCTTTTCGATAGCTACTACACCAAGGTGTAGGGGAGGGCGCTACTCCATTCCCAGGATTGCTCCACTTTACCCTTGAACCGTACCTTATAATGCTGAGTGTTAAGCAAGGTGGTATCAAGTTCCATTTTTAAAGTCTTTGGTATGACTCGACCTGGGATTGAACCCAGGTCTCCCGGGCCATTGGCGAACACTCTAAGGCAAAAATGACTTCAGTTTATATTTATTTTAATAATTAAATATTAAAACCATGTTTCCTATTTCAAAATCCACACACTATATATATATATATATATATATATATATATATATATATATATATATATATATATATATATATATATATATATATAAACTTAAATCGCGAGTCGAAAATTTTCTACTAATGTTTCACCTTAACGGGTCATCAGGAAGTTTACTTTCGACTTTGGCCTGTTTGTAAGTTATATATATATATATATATATATATATATATATGACTTACAAACAGGCCAAATTTATTTGTGTTAAAAAATAAAAATAAGCAACTAACCAGTTTCTGTCCTACCTGGCCACAGTTAAACTAGGACAACCAATAAGACAAAAGTGAGGAAATAGACTGTAATGTTTGAGGGGGGAAAAATATTTATATATATGACAGGGAGGGGAATGTTAAATTGTAATTACATTAAGACCCAATAAACATTCGCTTTGCTTTCAGAGGGACGGTTTATGGTTCAAAATATATATGGTCTCTTACACTTTAAGGTGGAAATCTAAGTGGGACCTGCTTAAAATTGTAAATAGATCCGCACTGTAGGTTGAGGCACAATTATTTATAAGGTGTTCCACTAGAGCAGACCCATATGTGTTTGTACCCCCAATAAAATATATATATATATATATAAACTGTAGTCTTAATGACCACTGTATGAAAAACAATATAGGTTGTATTTATTTCTTATTTTAAATTGCAATATATTACATATAGATGGGGGTATGTGTGTATGATAGAGAATAGATTCAACGGACCAATTTCAAATCCTGGACATGGCTGTTAGTGTTTTACTGTGCACTTGACACCCTTGTGAAATTTATAATTCCATCTCTTCTCCCCTCTCCTTGCGATGGATAAATAGAGTAAATGAGGCTTTCTTGCCGTTGTAAAATATGCAAACCAGTTTTGGAGAAGGAAAAACTCCCAATTCAAAATGTCCTTCCTGGTGTGATTAACTTGCCACAGTAGAATGTCAATACCCTAACACAGTTGGACATTTTTTTTTTTTTTTTTTTTTTTTCAACCTTGTTTTGACAACATTCTTACCTGGTTTTTATAGCACCTTCCTCTTTCCATGAATATTATTGGTGTTATGAAGAAAAGAACTATTGGTTTACCATCCATCTTTACCCTGGCTAGTGCCAACATCCAGTCATAGATCCTTGGAGTCTCATGACACTTGGATACTATATGGGTATTTTTTATGTTATATATAACTTTTAGTGGCAGATATAAGAAAAAGTGACTAATCTTTTAATATCAGTCTAAAATATATATATATATATATATATATATATAGATAAGTTTTTAGACTGCTTTGCCTATTGGCATATGAGCACTTTTATTTTGATTCCCAACATTTTTTACATAAATTTTTTTTGTTGTTATATATGATGATTGATTATTATAAACCGTTGCACCCCTTGAAAATGCAGTGTAATTAGGAAAAAAAATTGCATTGGTTATTCGACAAGTTTGGTTTTAAATTAGGCATCCAAACTAACTTAAAAATTTACAGATTATTTGGATACTGCACTACACATGTACGACGGTTCTGTGTCCCCGTTTATGAAAAATAACCAATACCCATGTTATATCAATGTAGGTTCAAACCATTCTCGATAAGTTTTCAAACGTATCCCTAATGTATAATGTTTAGATTATCTACTAATTTTTCTGACATCAATATCTTTACTCAAAGCAAGCATTATTACGAGCTGGCACTAAAGAATAGAGGTTGCAAAACCAAACTTGATGATAAAACCGCACATGAAACATCCAATGTATGTGGCAGCGGAAAGAATAGGTAAAGGAAATTTTAATAGTTTAAACCGTCATATAATACGGTAGTAGTTGATTAACTAGGGAAGGAATTCTTTAAATTATTGAAGACTTTACCCTCATCAAACAAACTATATAAAATATTTAAGAAAAAAACAATTGAATTATAGTTGCATACCCAATGTTGCCAACTTTATTAATATAAACAATACTAAAAAACCTCAATAATTAGAAACATAGTGAGTCCTCTACATGTAACTGTAATAAAGAGGTTGTATGTCCCCTTAAGGGCAAATCTCTGAAGTATGTAAAGTTGAGGTGTATAATAGTGGACCTAATAATAATGATAAAAGAAAGTGTATGTGAATTGTATCCGAGGAGTTTTTAAAATGGGAAATAATAAAGAAATGTCAAATACAAAGCTGGTGATAGATATCAAATTCTATGTATGGAAGAAGAGTTAGTTATAGCCCTCATAATTGCTCAGAGATATGAAATATTAAAAGGTTGCAATAAAAAAATAAAAAAAAAGCCTGGCTCCTTGACAGATAGAATCTGGGTTTGTTTGGGCTTTTTTTTATGCTAGTATTTTATAATCTTTCTGGTGGCCGCTTTTATTATAAAATGTCCTTTAGGCCAACCCTCTTTAGTCAGAATTATCCTGAAACCTTAGTCGGTAGTTTCTGGCTCTTTTAAGTATTCTAGTTTTGCTTACTTAGTGTACTGAACACTTTTACGTATTAGCTTAGGGAATAGTCATTTTTTTTTTCTCTTGGCTAGGTATTGCAGTACTGGTTGATTATTTTCAAGCACAAATGTTTTAGTCTTCCCCCTCCCCAGATATAAGTGTGTAATATATTTTTCTATTCACAAATTGCATCATTCTTTGGATTATAGTTATCCGACAGACGGTATAATATACTAGGCTACAACCAAAATGTATAAAACCAGAGTGAAGAAAGAAAAAAAGTTGCATAGCGGTTACTGAACATCAATGGTAAAAAGTGTTGGTACAACTTTATATTAACCCTTTTTAAACCAAAAATATCAGTTGCATTTGGTAGTTTTCTGATATTAAATGGCAAATTATAAAGAAAGCCAAATTCTGTGGGGGGTAAAACAAGTTGAAAATTGTGCCTCAAAGAAAATCTTTGTATTTTGAAAATCCCAGATAATAGCAAATCGCTGTCAAAAAATCGAATCTGAGAAGTGTCAAAGCGTAGATGTCAGACTTAATATTTACTGTGCTATTTGCCTCCAAATTTTCAAGGCAAGTCAAAAGATTAATGCAACCCAACACATTACTTGTTCTTTGTTGTTACTACAACAGTTATAGACAATCATCTTGCTCATAACCTCGGCATGTTTTCTCCGCCAAAAAATAGCCTTGTGCCAGACTAAGTAACTTTATATAGAGATTTTATAATTGCTGTAATTATTGTGTATGTCCCACATCAGATTTGTAAGGAAAAGCCTAGATTTTTGCATGCTGATTTTTCCCAGGTAGACAACATCTTTCTGCTTGAAAGTTCAGCCTCATAATCCACCTACTCAACGTTTTTTTTTTTTGTTTGTTTTTTTTTCCTCTATTTTTATTTGGCCTTGGGTCAGACTAAAATTTTAAAATAGCTATGTAAGTATCTCTACAACGTTCATCAAAATGGCTACTCTCTCCTAAAACATTATTCGAATCACTGCTGTCTTCATTTACTAAATGGTTGTGTGTATGGATAAATTCAAGGCTTATTTATATTCTAGTTTCTTCATCTTTTTTTATTGCTTTACTTTGCAAGGTTCTAATGGATTTATTCTTTAACTTTCAAATGAAACACTGGACATCTAGAAATGAAGAAATGGTTTCAAATAAGATAAGAACTTGCATTCCATACCTCAAAAGTTGAAGAAACAAATCTTAAATATAAAGCCGTTTAGAAAATGACCATGTTTAATTACTTATTTAAATGTAAAAAATGACAGTTTATTTTTCAAACAACCAAAGATTAGATACTGAAGATTATTAATCGGGAAACTTGCTGGTTACTTAAGCAAGGCTGCTTACTATATTTTGTATCCTTTATCAGCCAGAATGTTAGAAATAAGGTACTTCAAATTATGAATAATACAATGGAAATTCTGTTAAAGGCAGATTTTTTTTTTTATTAACACTTGGAATGGATTTGGTAAGAGGTTAAGTTTTTAAGAATATAGTTTTTTTCCTTTTTTTTTTTTTTTTTTTTTCTTTTTCTTTTTCTTTTTCTTTTTCTTTTTTTTTTAAAGATTTCAGTTTTGAAAACTTGTTATATTCTCACAGAAACTTTTTAATTTTTTTCACACCGAATTTAAGATGCTGGCAATGAATGATAAGTGTGTGTGCGCGCGCGTGTGCACATTTTTATATATATATATATATATATATATATATATATATATATATATGAGATAATAACAATATCTCAAAGGCAAAAAAATGAAATTTGTAAATTTCTCATGGGTACGGAAGAATCGGAAAGAAAAAAATTTAAAAACTATAAAGAAAAAAAAATTAAGATTTATATTGAAAGAATCAGAAACTTTCTTTTCACCAAACATATAATCAAGTCAGTTGGCTTAATGGATAAACATTTTCTCTTAAAAGCAAAGATCTTTTTTTCCGAGCCCTTTATAAACTTTAAAGAAAGAAAAAAATGTTTTGTTTTTTTTTTTGTTTTTTTTTTTTTATGTCTATGACAATCAACCTTTTGTTCAGCTCCAATTTGTTGTATCTGTAAAATCTCCCTCCAATTTGGACTTCTCTGTGTGGAGAATTTGGGGTTTTTGGGTTTCCACTGGCACTGGATGAAGGCATAAAAGAAATAGTGATTGATATAAGACTTAACTACTTTATGGAAGAATTCTATCCATCCTGACCAATTTACAGACTTGACCGTCTCACTGACCAACCAATAAGCTGCTTGACTTGACCGCGACTGACTGACTTGACTTGACCTGACCAAGTGCAGACCTGACTTTTTATTTTTTTTTTTTTTTTTAAATTCCAAAAAAGATAAAAATCACTACTCTTTCTTATTCCTGCCTTGGACTCGTGAAACCAAACCCACACTTTTGCCAGTTTACATAGAAAATGAAACAAATGAAAAAAAAATTTCTTTTTTTTTTTTTTTTTTTTTTTTTTTTTTTAATAAATTTTGCAGAGTAGTCATCCCTGACTCTTAACTCTGCTGGTCAAATTAAAAAAAAAAAAAAAAAACTTGAAAGAAAAATCGATGAACCTTAAACCACACTTTTTACAAAGTTTCAATGTTCTCATTTTTTTCCTCCTTTATTTTTTTTATTTTTATTTTTTTTTTTTTGCCTGTCACCTCTCTCTCAAACTGCTACCATTATGTCTAGACCTGCCATTTCTCTTTTTATTGTCATTTCTTCCATCTATTTTTAACAAGCCCCTTTCCTTTTAGGATTATCTTCCTTAGACCTGATCCCCACTTTTTTGCAGTGACAACCAGATTGTGCCAGTAACCAACCTTATCTAAAAAAGAAAAAAAATTGTTTTCAATTGCTTTGCTATATTTTATTTTGAATTGTGTATTTGAAAAAAAAAAAAAAAACTCGCATTTTTTAAATTTTTTTTTCAATTATTTATACATGTGATGACAATGATGGTAATTTTTAATTTTATTTTGATCATCTGAATTTCAGTTGTTTGTGAATTTACCTTCTACTTGTCAGTTGTTTTACTTTTTCGTTTTTTTTTTTGTTTTTTCAATTTTTTAAAACATCTTTAAATATTATTTTTCCAATTTTTTTTTGGAAAAACTTGTACTTAATTTTTTTTTTTTTTTTTTTTTTTTTTTTTTATGTATCAAAAGAAAAACTTTATTTTTTCATAAGTGAATTTGTACAATTATGACAAACATTTTTTTTTTTTTTTCTTAAACCTAGACTTGTTTGTTTTTTAAACCCTATTCTTATCAGAGCAACATTTTCATTGCCAACAATATACAGCAAGTGACATTTTTGTCATTTTTAGTGATAGTTCAGTGTAAGGCATTTTCCTATTGGCTGCTTGTTGACCACTTCAATATAAAAGAACTCGCCCACTCAACAAGGATTACTTTAAAGTTATCTGCTTGCAAAAGGGTTAAGCATATAAAATAGTTTCAGATTTCTATTAACCAAATTTAATTCATTGGACTTTTTGAAAATATTTTCTTAGTTTTTTTTTAACTTAACCCAAAATTATCAAACTCTGATGTCTGTTGCTGTGTGATCTAACTATAAAATAAAAGTTAAGCTATGTATTCATGAATGTCATTTGGGTGACCATTTTGAAATTAAATAGCTTTACTGAATTAGTCCACTTTGACTAAAAACACATCCACACTCTCTCTCACCCACTCTTTCTCTCTCTCTCTCTCCCACTCTTTTTCTCTCTCTCTCTCACCCACTCTCTCTCACCTACTCTTTCTCTCTCTCTCTCACCTACTCTTTCTCTCTCTCTCTCTCACCTACTCTTTCTCTCTCTCTCTCTCACCTACTCTTTCTCTCTCTCTCTCTCACCTACTCTTTCTCTCTCTCTCTCTCACCTACTCTTTCTCTCTCTCTCTCTCTCTCACCTACTCTTTCTCTCTCTCTCTCTCTCTCACCTACTCTTTCTCTCTCTCTCTCTCTCACCTACTCTTTCTCTCTCTCTCTCTCTCACCTACTCTTTCTCTCTCTCTCACCCACTCTCTCACCTGCTTTTTCTCTCTCTCACCTACTCTTTCTCTCTCTCTCTCTCTCTCTCTCTCTCCTTCTCTCGCCTACTCTTTCTCTCTCTCTCACACCCACTCTCTCACTCTTTTTAACACTTTCATTCTTTTTCACTTTCCCTTACCTTTTTAGTTGATCTTATATTGTTCAGTCACATTTATTTGCTTAATTACTATCATGCACTCTGTGAGGATCAAATTCACTATTACAGTTCCAGTCTATAAGACTCTCTTACAAACCATTTCTCCATTGTGAGTCACTCCTCTTCCACCAATCCCTAACAAACATTCACATTAATCAGAAATCAAATCCATTTTCCTTTATTTTCTCTTCACAACAGCTGTGTTGGATCGGACTCTGTTGTTTCTCTGTCGCATGATATAAAAGGTATTCAAGGTGCTCTCTGCTATGTCCTTTTCTCCGCCGATCTTTCTGTTGACCAGTCGCAGGGTCTGTAGTGCTCATTTTGCGGCCTTGCTCATCCTGAGCAAGACTAGATTAATCTCTACTTGGCAAAGGGTTACCAAAATATGCCAATGAGATGTGGTGAATGATTGGAGATGGAAATTTGAAAGGATTCACATTTCACTTAAAAAGCTGAAGGCCATATGCTGTTGGAAAATCTTCAGTCTAACCAAGGCTAACACTGCCATTACTCAACAAAAGGTTGACAATCAAATGTTGAAAATGAATTAGGAGAGTAAGGGACAAGTGAAGATGGAAGTATGAATTTTTGGTTTGGGTTGGAGGTCATTCTATTAAAAAAAAAAAAAAAAAAAAATCCTTTTTCTGCTGAAGTGATTTTCCACTGAAAAAAAAAAAAAAAGCTCATGTCCATGATTTTTTTTGTTTTCAGTTTACATGGTGGCTCTAAAAAAATTTAAATCTCAGCTGTCAGTCAACTCTGCCGGTGTTTGCTATCATGATCAAACCCCTCTTACCAGGTTCTGTAATCAGGGTGATATGCAAATTAAGATTCATCCTCAGCAAAGCCAAATTGGCCACTACTCGACAAAATTTTACGATCATATACCAATGAAGTGTTGTAAGATGGATTGAAGGTGGGTGATGATGATTTGTTAGTTGGCAATGATAGGGTGACGTCACACTCCCTAAAACTTTAAAACTGGATACCGTTTAGTATTCTACCTAGAAAGTAGTATCGAATGTCTAGCGAGATAACGACTGACTGAACTTAAATTGCTCAAAGTCATATGCGGTTGAAAAATACGTCCTGGTTTCCATTTTTAACTGTTTTTGTAAAGCAAAGGAAAAAAGCTTTTGTATTGAGCAAAGCATGTGTAACATAGCTATATATGATATGTGAAACGTACATAGAATGTTCATAACATATATACATAGAACATAGGAATCCCGAAACACGAAAAACACGACTTCTTAGTTCAGGTACGAAACTTTTTATTACCTTTTGAGTTAAAAGGTTTTTCGACATAAGGAGAGAGATACCATCTTTCTATGCTGACTTTTCTATCTGCCCCAAACCACGTGTGACACCTGCCGCCAGGCCTCGGCGAGCAAGCGAAAGTCAATCGTCTTCTTCCGTGGCAGAACTCAACTCAACTAAGTGACTTTTTTCAAAATCCCCAAAATTTTCCGCACGCGCTTCCGGTGCATGATGTCATTCACATCCCCTGGTCAAATTTTCTATCTGGGATTTTTATTTTGATATCTGAATGATACATCCTCTGTGCTCATGTTAACTAAAACCAAAGGCAAATTATATTACACATGGATGAGAATCGTAAGGTTGACGAGCCGAGTGAGAGTATTGAGTTTATCAATTGTTGCTAAGTGCTAAAGTTCTGTGACCTTGTACCATACTATGCTTTATATAATACGTTTATTGTTGGATTTTTAAAAGTGTCCACAAACAAGACTTCTCATTGGTTTTTGTGTTATTTTAGGTTTTTCTGCCCATCCATAAGTGAATATAAAATCGTTATTTTTTTTTCTCTTTGAGACGAATTTTAAGAAGCTGTTTGATACTTAGTCTTTTTGGTTGTGAGGATCAGATTTACTTATATCCAATCTTAGAGGGTTAGTCCTTCAAGCATTATTTGCCCTCATTATCTAAAGAGGTTAAAGTTTGGATTTATTGCCCGACATCCGAGGCGCTACCTAAATATGACAAGGACAATTTTTGGCTTAACGTTAGCGGCAAAATACAAATATCGATTAATTGCATTTTCCGTTTGTTTACTTATTTTTATATTTTTTTTTACATATGGTTATATATCTAGTATTTCTATCTAATACAAATAATTTTTAAACAGATCGGTTTTAGCTCATCGATGGGGGCCCTAACCAGTATTACCTCTCTGGACAAGTTGAACTTGGGGATAATTGTAACGAAGGTGTATTCCTTTGAACTGGAGCCTAGCCATCAGAGGTAGTTTATTTTCATACTCGGGACACTTTCTTTCTCGGGGTGTGGCTTAACCCCTCTCTGCAGGGGATATAGTCAGCTTATTCTAAGCCTTGCTGACGGGGCTGTAACCTAAGGAAAAAAACCCTCAAAGAAGTGTATTGGCTGTTACATGCGACTTACCCGTGGTGTAATGGTTAACGGCGACGAGAGTTCAAATCCTGGATGAGGCTGATTGCATTTCACATAGTACTAATACCCTTGAAAAAGTTATGAATCCAATTATTTCCCCCCACCCCAGCTATGGGTAAATAGTAGGGCAAACTGGGTTCTTCAGCCTTGGTGAGGCAACTAGTCTAGGAGAAGGAAAACTCCGAATTCAAACCTGTTAAACTCCGCTTAAAAATTGACCTTGTGTCATATCCTGCCCGAGCGGAGGGGTTGGTAAATATGGTTACATGCATCTCACCGGACATTCTCTTGGGCAATACTGCAACGATACCAGGACGAACAGCTGCTGAAAAATGTGCATTTATTTTAGTAAATATTCATTTATAAAAGAAAATTATTGAGAATATAGAAAGATAAGAAAATATGAAGTGAAAAAAAAAATAATAGCTCTTCTTTGCTTTCACCGACCGGAAGTTTAATTATCTTATCCTCCTTCGACACCTGTTTTTTTTTTTTTTTTTTTTTTTTTTTTTTTTTTTTTTTTCTTATATCGGTCAGTTCTTGACCTCCTTTGGCATCTCTACTGGCCTTTTCTTCTCTCTTTTGCCGCTAACACTGTCATCGGATTTGTCCCGGTCGATATGCCTGCTGTCACCCTGCCTTCTTTCTATATTCAGCTCTCCCCCGTTTAAATTTCTACTCTTGTCGTCGACCGCACACGTCTGACGTGGAAACGCTTTACTTGCTCTTGCGAATCGATAAAAAAAAAAAAAAGCAAAATTGTTTAATGTGTCAATAGTGAGGCAGAATTAACGAGGCAGCTATTGTTTTGTTGATTCCTCCGCCCTTGATGTTTTAATCTAAATACGGAAGTGTCGTTCTGATGTATACAGATACCATATATCAGGGTAGCCTCGTATGGTGAGAAAGAAGGCGAGCTAGCCTAAGAGGGTACATTCTCACTGTGGTATCCAATATTGATGGCCTTGTATCAAACTAGATTAGCATAGTAAATGACTTCAAATTTTTTACAAGCCAAGACCATTGTTAGCTTTATTCGCACTAGGTGCTCCATATTTTTGGCCTTGTAACAGACTAAGCTATCGTCGTAGGAAATGGATACGGCGAACTGAGTTCAAATCCTGGACGAGGTTTGTAGCCCTTCACATAGCACTAATCTCCTTGGGAAAGGTGTGAATCTAACTATTCTCCCTTCTGCTATGGGTAGATAGTAGGACAGACTGTGCTGTTTAACTTTGGTATGGCAACCATCATAGGAGAAGGAAAATTCTGAATTCAAATCTGTGAAACTAACCTTGTGTCACATCCTGCACGTGCGCAGGGGTTGGGTAAATACACAAAGTATAAATGAATAAGCAAACTTTGAACGGGGGAGGCGCTTCTTTTTTTCTACAACTTCATTTTTTTTTTTTTCACTTTCAATATACGATTGATTGATTTTTTTTTTTTTTTTTTTTTTTTTTTTTTTTTTTTTCATATTAATCTTTCTGAGGTTATTTTATGCCTCGAGGTTAGGGAATTGCGTACATCGTACATTATATATATAAACATTTTTTTACGTTGTTGTTTCGCAAAAGGTTTTTGCGCACTAATACAAATTGACCTATAAACAGGTACTACTACCACTCCGGGACAGAGTTGAACCTGAGATTCATGGCATTGAAGAGGTACTCCACTCTCCAGTGCTCTAGGATTGGAGCCTCCCCTACCACATGCAGTTTGATGTCATACCTGGAACATCACTTTTTTGGAGGAGGAATCTTCTCTCTCTCTCTCTCTCTCTCTCTCTCTCTCTCTCTCTCTCTGCCGGGCTTATTTAATGTACTTTCCCCTCCCCCACAAAAAAACCCTCCCAGCAGCAACGGTCAGCTTTGGGCTTCTAGATAGTAGGGGTTCTCCTGCAACAAGTGACCTTTAAATTCAACCTCAAGCATTTCCGCAAATGTAAACAAGGTCTTGAATACACATGAAACTTTAAAAAAGACCTGATGAGGAGGAGGATTACGAATGTCAGGTGAAATCCCTTCACTTGATTTTTGTACTCTAAAACTTTTGTTATTTAATTTAATTTAATTTTTAAAGTGTGTTCTCAACTTTAGGTGCATTTTATAACCCATCAAATATGGTAGATCTTGAATATATCTATAGTGATCGATTTTTTCCCCCTTTGTGTGGTGGTGGTATATCTTGATTCCACTTGTGTTTGAAACCCTTAAAGTAAGGATTGAATTCCTTATTGTAGCAATCGTCTGTCAGATTCTTTTATTAAACAAGTCTCCGTGATGAAACGCCTGTTATTTGGTTGTATCTTGATGGTATTGCCCTTCCTCATATCCTCCACTCAACCACCTCCTTGGCTTAAGGTGTAAGGACGACCCAGCCCACTTGACGGAAACGGATCAGATTCCATGAAAATTAATATTTCTGCTTAGAGTGCATTTAGACTTTTCTTTCTTGTAGAAACATCAAAATGTTTATCTTTCTTCTCCACCCTACTTTATATTTTTCATCTTTATTTTCGGTTTCTTTGAATTCTTCAGCGGACCGTTACCCAAGACCTAGACTGAGGGAAGGTAGTGATTATATGCATTCTATGTACTTGTAGCCTATTGTTATTATTACTTGAGAGTTTTTCACACCAGCATTAGCTGATAGTTTTTTGACAAGAGTTTGAATGACAAGTCTCCTAAAGTCTCCAGGACTCTTCTCAGTATTTTTATGCTGTATTCCGGATGGTCTCCACTTGACCTGATTTCTAAGTCTTCCAGTCCTTTTACCAAGTCTTTGGTGCGCTTGGAACAATCCCCAGTGTTCCATAGTTATTTTCAGATTCTTCAGTGTGTTCATCCAGGAATGTTTGAAATAGTCTTAGATAGCAGATTAACGAACATGCCTACTTGTTATTTGTGGTTAAAAATTCCGTCAGAATATATTAACATCAGTGAAAACAAATAATTTTTTAAAAGAATCATTTTTTGATAATTTCGTTTTGTTCACACAAACATGTACTCACACACACACACACACACATAGATATTGATTGATAGATAGAAAGATAACTCCTTAAAAGAAAAGATTTTTTTTTTGTTTTTTTCTTTTTAAAAAAAGCATCTTTTCTTTTCTTTTTTCACGAAAACTTTCTCCTATTTATATCATAAGATCGAAACTAGTTGAGAACCCCCCCCCACACACACAAAAAACAATTTAATAAATATGGAAGTAATATTCTTATTTTTCTTATCAATTTTGTTCATCGTATGTAAGGCTTTAAGTTTTATCTTTCTCTGCTGGCGAGCATTTGAACACTTTCTTATTTTAAGGGAAAAAAACACTTTTAAACTTCAAATGATTTATTTATTTGAGCATTTCTTTTTGTTAAATTATCAGTCATAAGAATGAATATGATGAATAGTAAGTTTTGTTTCTTTCATCTCATTCCTACTTCTGCTCCTGTTCCATGCAGAGAATTTTCCGTATTTAATGAAGCTTTCCGTCCTTTTTACGGCTGAGGGTTATCTAATTATTGTGTATTAATGCGTGAAACTTTGTCATGAAACCAATATAAAGAGATGAGATTAATTTCTTTTCAGGCTTTGCCTACTCTGCTGGCGAGCATTTGAGCACTTTCTTGATTTAAAAAAAAGTTTTTTATGATTTTTGATGGCAGGAGTGGTGATATAGAGTTGATACAGTAATTGATTTTAAGACATTTTTACTTATAAATAAAACTTCTTATTTTTTTTTAAGGACCCGCAGATAGCCTGGGGGATCTTAGTAACATTTTCTATTTCGAAACGTCTCTGCTTTATTGACTCTTGTAAAGTGTAGGTTTTAAAGAGGGCTGATAACTAAGACCTTTCTCCACCCCGACTCTCAAAATAATAATAATAGGAACATCGTACGTGTGAATGGATATAGGTGATTTAGGGGTTGCACAAGACCCTACTCAACCTCCGGACATCCACCCCGATCTAGCAGTTGGGTGGATGTGTCTCCAAGACACTGGGTGGAAGATCAGCTGCAGTGAATGGTCAGACAAGCCTTCTTTACCGGGGATCAGGGCTCCCATCGGCTGGATGATTCATCCGCCTTTTACCAGGTCTGAGTATCTGTCAACTTTTCTATGCCGGGCTAGGGACCCAGTTCATGCGAAAGAGAGTACTGGGTTGCACGATATCAGTGGCACTTATCGACTACCCGATTTAAAACCAGAGTAATCAGCGATACAAGAAATGTCTCTATGCAATTGCCAGAGCTGTATATGAATTCTAGATTTTTTTTTTTTTTTTCGTTCATTTGCACAATGACACCCCCTCCACTTTCTCTCGCTTGGAAAAGAAGAAAAAATGCATAATGTGCTTTGTATTCACCTCTCAACAAATTTAACTCTTTTGTAAACTTGCTGAGGTTTTTCTGTCAGATATTTGCTTCATCAAGTGTAAATCATACGATAAGAAAAAAAAAAAAAAAAAAAAGCTCAAAAGTGTTGGCGACAAGGATGCCAACCAACCAACCAACCAGCCAATCAACCACCCACCCACTAACCGTAAATCGACAGTTTCTAAATTCTTTACAGAGGATTGGTTTACTGTTTTTCCTGCGTTCTACCCCCTCCCATCCATTTCTTTCAACTCAACCCACACTTAAATTGCGCAAAAAAAAAACTTTTGCTGGACTTGTCAGAATTTGTTACATTATGCTTATCTTGTGAGTTTAAAAAAAAAAAACAATTTTTTTGGTCGAATTTGTTCAACAAAGTTTATAAACATCGTTTTATATTCTACAAATAATTTACTTTCAAACTTGAAACTTTAGTCACAATGTAAAAAGTTTAAAATCTTATCTACAATCGTGTTTGTTTAATTTTTCTATCACTGTAATGTTTTATGTAAAACGTTTCTTAGATATTTCTTTCGTCATCCTTCGGGACAATGTATGTTCTATTTTCTGATTTAAAACGAAAAAGCTACAACTTTATTCTTCATTAAACAAGTCCTGAAAATGTCCGTAAAATCAAGTAATAAGTTTGTTTCTTGGTAGATTTTTAAAATTAGGATTTCTTTTTTTTTTTTTTTTTTTTTTCCTAAAGTTTTTAATACAAATAAATAAATAACTCGCTCAACACGTGCTAGCCGTGTTGAGCGAGTTCGAACTCTTGTTGCGCTTCACTTTCGGACTAATATCGTTGGGGAAGGTATGACCCTTTTATCCTCCAATCTACGGATTGAATAGTATCATTGCTATTCTTCTATGGGAATGACATTGGCATTTAAATACCCAAAGAAAGTTGATATGCTATTAAACAAAGAAACCTGGAAACCTCGAGAATGCTTAGCAAGCTAGACTAGCGAACCTTAACGAGTGAGTTCGAGTCTCATTGGATGCCCTATCCACACGGCCTTGTGCCACATCCAAGTGAAAACGGGAGTGTCCTCGTGGTGTAATGGTTAAAGCGATGGACTGCGGAATCGTAGTACGCGAGTTCGAACTCCAGTCGCGCTATTACGTTCACTTTCGGGCAAATACCCTTGGGAAAGGTATGAACCCCTTCTTCCTCCCAGCTATGGGTTAAATAGTACCACTACTGTTCTTCTAGGAGAATGGCTTTGGCATTAAATAACCTACAAAGGTTGATATGCCATTAAACAAAGAAACCAAACCAACCAAGTGAAAAGCTTAGTAAATTATCAAACAAACTATTTGTCTTGGTGCCTCCCGTGGTGAAACGGCAAACGAGCTTAACTCGCAATCCATTGTTAATGAGGTGGATACTTGCCCCATTTGTTTGCGACCCTGTGCCAAACTAAGCTTTGTAAAATGAATTATATATCCCTCCCCTCACTCTAAATCAGCTCAATTATACCGAGTCGACTAAATGAAACTTACAAAAGCATTTCCAATTTTAATGTGATATCAAATCTCTCGCTCATAAAAATCGATATCAAATAATGAAGGGTTAAGATGTTCAATCAATTTACCATGTCAGTTTTATGCAAACTAGGTTTTCATGCTATGTTAAAAAAACAAAAAATATCGAAAGTGAAAGTAGACCTAAATACACAAGTCAGCTATTTTCCAACGAAATTATGAATATCAAGTTTTAACGTAAATTTTCGTTGTCGTGAGTAATTCTGTCCAAAAAACCGTAATTTGTAAATTAATGAAATATTGGAATTTGAATAATTTTGGTTATATTAACAATAATTCTCTTTTTTTGTCAATTAGGGTAGATGATTTTTTGTTGGAGCTAAACTTTTAATCGCCATACATTCAATGAAATTATATTAATAATACCAGTGGGGAAAAAAATTACGGTTGAGTCTAGATTTCTAAGATAATCCTTTTAGAAAATAAACGGAATAAAGATTTTATATTAATAATACTACCCCACCTTTTTTTTTTTATATTTCCAATCTAGCTGGAAATACGATTTTTAATTTTCTTTTTTTCCCCACTATTTTTCCTTCTAGACTCACATTGCACTTGGCCTTCAAGATTAGTGAATCTTTGACCAACCACGCATGAGTCTCGACCATTGCGTAACCTTCCCCTCTCTTGATCCCACTTAAAAAACAAAACAAAAAAGACCTTGTCTCAGATCCTGCCAGGGGATAGGCACGGATGAATACAATCTTTCTACTAAGCTTAACTCCAAACACCTAAACGTAACCGTCCCTCCCCAGCCTTATTTATTTTTCAACCCTCCTGTGCTGTTGGTTGGTTGGTTGGTTGTGTTTTATGGCATATCAATCTTTGTAGGTTATTTAACGCCAAATCCACTTTTATGAAAATAGTTCTATTTCAAGCTATTCAGTTTAATCAAACAATTCTAATTCATTTTAGTATAATTACGGATTTTGTTTACTCGCAGTTAAATGTCAAAACGGTTCTATGGTAAACAATTCTGTTTAGTGTAAGTACAGTTTCAATGTCAAAATTTCAAACAATACAGTTTAGCATAAGTATGCCGTTAGTTCTATTTAACCCATAGATAGGGCCCTATCAGGTGCTACCACTCCGGGCCAGAGTGAACCTGGGAGCAAGGGGTGCTCCGCATTCCCCAAAGCCCCAGCATCTCTGGAACCTCACCATCAGATTGTTTAGTGTCATATCCAGGATATTCATTGGGTAGGGGTCTTACCCCTCTGCAGAGGTGCAGGTGGTGTTTTCTACAGCCCCAGTCGACTGGGCAATCCTGTGCTGTCTTTTAAATGTTTCTATTTGTTTTACGTCATACAACTTTAAACACACTGACTAAATAATTCTTTTATTAACTCTTACTTTCA
Organism: Sepioteuthis lessoniana; assembly: GCA_963585895.1. Taxonomy (NCBI): domain Eukaryota; kingdom Metazoa; phylum Mollusca; class Cephalopoda; order Myopsida; family Loliginidae; genus Sepioteuthis; species Sepioteuthis lessoniana. The sequence continues at coordinate 27,440 of CAUZXS010005457.1, read as the reverse complement.
CTAACTCACAATTCGAAGGGCAACGTTTCTGTAATCTAGTTTTAGTCTATTCTTCATTGCTATCCACGCTTTTTCTTTGTCACTATTAGTGTTTCATATGGACTAAACCATTATAACCTTTTACGTTATAACAGGCGTCCGATCAGATAGTTAACATAAGATTGTATACGGGAGGTGCCTATGGCGTGATGGTTTCAAATCTTGGATAAGGCTTGTAGCATTTTCCGTTGTCCTAATTTCCTTAGGAAAAGTATGAATCCAACTATTCTTTGTCTGCTATGGGCAAATAGTAGGACAGGATGAGTTCTTTAACCTTGGTACGGCAACTGGTCTTGAAGGAAAACTCTGAATTCAAACCTGTTAAACTCCGCTTTAAAAATTGACCTTGTGTCATATCCTGTTCGTGTGGAGGGGTTGGTAAGTACTTACCATTTAAATACGGGAATTATATTGTTAATTCGTGGAAGAATTTTTTTACCATTCTTTTAAATGGTATGTGATTGTTAGAATATCAGCTTCTTCAAACGCCTCTGTGTTTCTTTTCTTTTCATTTTATGGTCAAATTCTTTCTTACCCTCTTGGGACACAGTTATTTCGGACTGTCAAAGCTTCTGTTAATTTTTCCACTTGTGTTAAAAAACTTAAGTATTAGCTTCGGCCGCCTAGTGTTAGATGTATTCTTCTAAAATCGCTTTTTTCCTCTTTTAAATCAAGTCCTTGTCCTAATTCTAGATTTTATTTTGTCTTTGCCATTCTGATACAAAGTAGTTATTTTTATTTATTGTGGTATCCGCTGATTCATTTTGTCTAAACGGACTCGTTGGTATAAAAGACTTATTTCATGACTAAAAATGGATCACTTGTTCATTTGAAGTAGTGACGTGTTGATTCCGGAATCAAACTGGACCATTTTTTTGTGTGTTATTCTCGCGATAAAGTTTAATGTCCGGGTTTTCGAATTCGAAGAATATTTCATTACGTAAATTCTCACCCGTTGTGTATCAAATGTATACCAAGCACCCACACCAAACAGGACTTACACCGTCCCCAGGGTAGCAATTTAAGTTAGAGTTGGGGAGGGGAGGAAAAAGGAAGTAATTCATTTTTTTTATACACACCCACATACATCAGAAGACAATTTTTAAGGAAATTTTTTTCTTGTGAGGGAATTTTGTATTTAGGTAACTCACAAGGTTTTCTAATAATACATGGGAATATTTAACGATAGCCTAGTCGTCTATTTAGTTTAGTCTGGCACAAGGCGAACATAATGGAGCATTCAGTAAGAATCGGACTCATTTGTCTGCCAGCTGAGCTCGTTGATTGTTAAATTTCACGAGGTGTTTTAAAAAAACTAAACCTGGCTTAGAGCTGAATGCTAATGCCGCCTTACAAGCAAGCATGTTACTCGGCATCACTTTCTCGAAGGAGATATATATATATATATATATATATATATATACACACACACAGAGACTGTCAAATGAGAGTCTCTTAAAGCAAACCTTTTAAAATCATATTTATGAGCCACCAGTATAGAGCCCCCAGCGTGAATCAGAATCACTAACAACCGTCTGCTAGAATAACTTGCTAACCATTATACCATGATGGGATGCCTCATGGTAGCCTAGTCATTTCTATGAATTATCCTGTTATTTTTATCTTGTTTACAAAATTTTGCTTAGTCTGGCACGAAGGGGACCCTCTCTCGAGCCGCACCTCCCTTTCGCCTAAAAAGGATAAGGGCAGGGTTGATTGCGTTAATCCGACCTTGTGTCACCCTCCAACAGCGATGGAGTTGGTTAGATACTGCCTGGGACGAAAACTGCTTAAAGTGCCTCCTGGTTACCCATCTAAGTATTGAGCAAGTTCTTCTCTGCTTAACTTCAGTATTCTTGCGGGAACCTATGCTTTCTGAGTTACTGTTGGTACTATTTACCCAACCCCTCCGCTCGGGCAGGATATGACACAAGGTCAATTTTTAAGCGGAGTTACTGTTGGTGGTTACTAAGAAGTTGGGTAGTGGCATACCTCGTTACTAAAAAAAAATACGTATTTTGTTCGAGCCCAGATGTGACGCTAAAAATGCTATTTTTCTCGGCAGTAAGGACCATTCCATTTGGGGAAATCGGCATAACAATTTTCCTTCACCGATCTTTAACTTTGTCTTGTTCCGTACTTAGTTAACCTTACTAAATCTAAAGATACAGTTTGTGCAAATGTGGCCCGGTTAAAATCTAGATGTGCCTTTCAGATGTCTGGTTTCAGAGGCACCACGTGTTTTTGGAATGATGTGCTTGGAAGAACACGGCAATTAATGTTCTGAGGAACTGTCTTTGGGTTCCAAATGGCACCCAGAATCTAGATTTTTTTTTTTTAATACTCAAGAGCAGTCATATAGACTTGGATGACTCTCTACGTACTTATAAATTCTACAATCTTTATAAATATGATTTTAAAAGGTTTGCTTCAAGAGACTCTCATTTGACAGTCTCTCTGTGTGTGTGTGTGTGTGTATATATATATATATATATATATATATATATATATATATATATATATATCTCCTTCGAGAAAGTGATGCCGAGTAACATGCTTGCTTGTAAGGCGGCATTAGCATTATTTATTTGGCAAGTGACGATTTTCGAAAATGGAATTCCGAGACTTGAGAACGAAACCTTTACCTAAACATACCCTGTTTATATAACTCTGAACACTTATATAATCTTTTGAATTTTTTCTCTTTTTTTTTTCTTTTCTTTAATAGATAGCATTCCAGGCGCTCAAGAAACGAACGGGGCGTGTTTTAAGATCTTTTTTTATTTTTTTTTAATGTAATTAGCGTGAAATTAGTCTTTACTAATTGAAACATTTTCAGTAAGTTAGGTTCGTTGAGTTTTATTCGACCGCACCCCCCGTCCTGCGCACCGTCTTTTTGTCTGTAATTTATTTGCCGAAACCAGTCAGTTTTAAGGACTTACAAGCTTTTTTAACGTAAGTCAGCCTCTCTCTCTCTCTCTCTCTCTCTCTCCTAATTTAACATATTTTCTTAATTACAATGCTGTGTCACTTAGTAATTAGACAGGTAGATTCACAGGCCAAGACGGTCAGTTCACTTTTCCTCTTCTCCTCCCTCCCCCCTCACTTGAGTACAAAATGTTTGTCGATTCATTCAAATTGAAATGTAGATATTTCGTTGAAGTGAGCCAACTTTGATCCAAGGACAGAGTGATCGAGTACTTGGCCAAGAAACATCTTACTTCCAACGGCTTTCGAGAGCTACACGCTAGCAATTCCTCTTTTAGAATTGTCCACTTTGATCTTAGATATTTTCTCTATTTGTAACTATTGATTTCATCAATTTTTTTTTTATTGGAATGCTCACGTCGTTTTTCTGCAACCATTGCATTATCAGAAGGAAAAAAAAACACTGGTGATATATAGATGTAAGTTTGAATAGATTTGACACAGAATTAACGTTACTTTGTAACACTTGGTTATTCGCCGATGTTTATAAGACCAGAAGTTTTTTCATTTTTGTCTTATCACTAAGTACCGTTCACTCTGTGTCTAATCTACATAGGCTCTATTACTGATATTGAGCACTGTCTGTAGTTATAGATATCGCAAAACATGAGTATGTTAGTAATATATTTATAAACTTTGTTTTATAACAAAAATTCGAGAAGAATTTGAGAATAAAAACAGGAAAAGCATGAAATAAATAAGATAAATTAATAATGTTAAATACTAATAAAATTATTTGAATATCTATATGAACTATCTATATTTCATTACTTCCGTTTACCGCTATCCCATGTATACGGTCTTTCTGTCGCAAACGAGGCTGATTGCATTTCACATAGCACTAATACCCTTGGGAAAGGTATGAATCCAATTATTCTCCCTCCAGCTATGGGTAATTTACCCATAGCTGGAGGGAGAATAATTGGATTTATACCTTTCATACTAGGATGGACTAGGTTCTTCAGCCTTGGTGAGGCAACTAGTCTAGGAGAAGGAAAACTCTGAATTCAAACCTGTTAAACTCCGCATAAAAATTGACCTTGTGTCATATCCTGCCCGAGCGGTGGGGTTGGTAAATATGGTCTTTCTGTCGCAAAAATAAGCTTAGTAAATTACTATTCCCTCTTATACAAATTTTTTTATGTAAATTGCTTCGTTTGTATTATCAAATTTCCCTCGAAGTTTTCCTGAAGATCCTTTCGGCGAAACATTGGTAGGAGACTAGATATCTTATTTGGTTTTAAAAATCTGTTCTTGGCAAAATATCTAGCATTTAAAAAAATGTTTGTTTTGCGACTAATTTGACTTTCTTATATATGTTAGCGTCGTAGGGAAGAAGAGAATATGTTAAAACTTATTTGTTGTATACTGTGTTTAATCAATAAGGTAATATCACCAAGTAAAACAGGTTCTTAGCTTTAAAAGATGAAAGTTAAATCGCGACCCATGCTTTCTTAGTTTTCTGTTTAACATTCCTTACGTAATGATCGTAGAATAACGATATGAAAATTACAATGCCAAAACTGTAAATGAAAGACTAATGATATTGCTTTGTCTGATCAATTAAGAGTTACATGTAATACTGCCAATATGAAAACACCAGGAAATGATTAAAGATTCGTCAAAAAATTGTAATATCGATCCTACTCATCTTTTAAAAAATTCGGTCAAGCCGCAGACATCAGGTTATAATTTTGAAAGAGAAAAAAGTTTCAGAAATTTCAAAATTCAATAGCTCCGAGTTTTATGAAATGTAAGAAATATATATATATATATATATTTAAAGTGATTTTAAAACCAGATTTCTCTTTTCAAGATATAAATTTTGTGAGAATTGAATAAAATATTAGTTTGGAGTTGGGTAGGACAATGATTAGAATTTTTCTTTTAAAAAACTTCTTGCGTGGAATCATCTTAAAGCTTGCTGTAGAATCGCAAAGATTTTCAAGAAAGATGGATCCGTGTTCCGCCATTTTTCTCTGATTTCTTTGGACGAATTTAACCCTAGTTTTCTATGCAACGCAAGTCTCAAGTTTCTTTTTTGCACTGCGCACTAAATTCAACTGTTTATAAACTTTATTGATCAACCTTTTATAGGATTTTTTTCCTAAGTTGACACAGTGCAACATTTGTGGGACTAGAGGCTTAGGCATAACCAGTGGCCTACCTACACCTATGCCAAATCACTGGCATTCTTTAGATAACTTTAACTTGTATTTTTAACTGATTTTATGGTAATTTCGTTATCTTTTAATTAACAAATTATACACTACTGTAAATTACAATTGCACATTCCTTGCTTTCATTAAAGAATGGTTCAACTGCCAGTATCTCGCAATGGCGTCCTCTTTAAGTGGCGCCCAGGGCACGTGTTGTGCCGTAGATATGCCACTGAGTATAACTAACAGCGCTTTGGTCTTTATATAGTACCTGAAATAGACCATTGTTGAAATACATAATTCTTTAAAATTCTCTTTATATTCGCAGGACAGTGGCCAGGGAATTTTTTTTTTATTATTAGTACTCTTGTACTATATCCAAGGATACCATTATCCTGGAGCTTTTGGAAAGTATTTTAGCTGTGAGCACAAAAAGAAAACGAGATTTTATATATTAATCAAGGTTAATATGTCATCATCCCGATCGTTAATTTAGATGCTTTATTTTTTTTCTCTCTGAAAAAGTTTATTTTACAATATTTTTATCTATAAATGATTCAATACTGTTTGAATTATATATAGGTTTCGAGGGTGAGTGACCCTAAGGTGTAGCTTATAGGTAAGTCCAGCACTTTATATATGAATATGATCATCTGAAGTTTGTATTATGATTTTAATTTAAACTGATTTCAGTCGCGAAGTATTTTTTATTTATTTATTTATTTTATCAAAAATCTGTGACTCTGTCACTTGACAAAATTCACGGTTGGTTTAACTGGTACAATGACCTTCTCTTTCCCCACCCCTCCAAATACAACGTACCCCTTCTCTTCTCCCCCTAATTTCATTACCCCCTCCCATTACCCCCCCTCCAAAATGGCAGTGGATGTCCTCTGCCACTTTCTTCATTCATCCACTCATTTTTACCTTGCCTCGATTTTCTCGTGATCGTGTTAAAAAAAAAAAACATTTTTAATGGTCTTTTGTCCGTAACGAATAAAAGCAGTTTTAGATATCTTGAGAGGTCTAGAAAGAAAAAAAAATGGTTCTATTTTTTACACAAAAGCCGGGGCTTTTTGCCTGCTATTGTGTGAATTTGTTAATTTCAAAAAAAAAAATCACCAAAAATATATATTAAAAAAAAAAAAAAACTCAAACAGTTAAAAAAAATATTAAAGACTCTGCAAAAATTTAAATCCAGAAACGAAAGAAAATTTTAAAAAATTAAAAAAAAAAAAAAAAAAAAAAAAGACATCCCATACTTCATGTTGACAATCAAATTAAATTGATAAATCATTGCTGCCAATGTACATTTGTGTCATGTTGTTATTTTATTATTTATTTATTTATCTATTACAGCGTGTAACATGGTAAGCCAATGCTTCTGGGGTGTGAAGAGATGAGTTGAAATGAAACGCTAGCAGTCGGAAAAAGTTCAACATGCCCTGTGTGTCAGGTGTAACAAGATATGTTTGATCCAGCACTTTGGACCGGGTCTTACTAAGGTCAGTAGGCCCGATCGGCTACGTTTAAGTGGTGACGGAAGCTGGCTGGACTAACCACCCACCCGAGGCGCAAGTTGGTTTCTCTTTTGGTCGATAGAGAGCAAGGAGACCAAACGTTTGCATGAAAAGAGAACAAAGATAGGAGAAAGGTTCCTAAAAGAACACAAAAAAACCCTCGCCTTTAAAACGTTTCCCTTATCGATGTCTTCCAGCTTCCACATCCTTAGAGACTGAACGCTTAAGACGAGTTTTTTTTTTTTTCCTATGCGACTATTAGACATCACCGATATAGTTGTCGTCTACGGTAAGGGTCCTAATATTCATTATTGCGTTTCAGTAAATCCTTATCTATGAAGTACCGAATCGGTTCCTATAACAAAGTGTGAGATTTGAAAGTTGTGCCATTTCATGACAGAATATTCGAAACAATACGATACTTCAAATTGATAGTTTCCACGCTACAATAAAAACCTCTATGGCATTTCTTTCCTTTTGATTGGTAGAGTCATAGATACATGTTACATTCAATAAGTTTCCAGACTTTATTTTTTTATACAGGCATTTAAAATTGTCGTAGACTCTTGAAAATTCACTGTCATTGCTATACATCTTAGATGACTGACCAATTTTTATGATTTCAGCTTCAAATCAACAGCTACTGCACGAATTGGAATACACCCTACTAAAGCCCGGTTGTCACAGCTTGTGAATTTCAAAAATGCAATCTGGACGTCAGGACACTTTAGAAGAACGATATGCAATAAAATTGTGTTTTAAACTTGGAAAAAATGCCACAGAAACGTATGGAATGCTTCAGACTGCTTTCGACCATCTTTCATGAATTGAGCATGAGTTTTTGAGTGTCATAAGAGATTCAAGGAAGGCAGGGAGTCTGGGAGGAATAAGGAAGTCAATAGACCTGAGTTGATTGGCCAAAGGGTTAGGGTTTACTATGTGGAGACTTTAAGGGAGTTCAGGAAGAGATTCCTTGGGAAGAGGCCAGCACTCTTCAAATCGGGTCAGTGGCATTTCCAGCAGGACAATGCACCAGTCCACAACTCTATCCTTGTCACAGACTATTTGAGCAAGATGGGCATCAACACAGTTCCTCACTCTCCCTATAGTCGAGACCTTGCTCCCTGTGACTTTTGGTTATTCCCTAAGCTCAGAGGCTGTCGTTATGAGAGAATTGAGGAGATGAAAGAGGCTGTGACGAAGGTCATTGACACGCTCACACAAGACGATTTCGATGGGGCCTTCCAGAAGTTGTTGGAACGGTACAAGTGCATTGCAGCCGGAGGAGATTATTTGGAAGGGGACTAGAGTTTCATGTGTGTACTATTAATAAAAATGCCCATATGAAAAAATCTGGGAACTTATTTAATGATCCTCGTAATTTCGTTTTTATCAGGAATAATTTTACAATGAATTCTAAACAATTCTATATTCGCCATTATTTTGTATAATCTCTTGCCATTTATCAGGAATCTGGTTGATTACTCCCAAATAAAACCCAGCTGGTTTTGAATACAAGAAGTTTTCCACAAACTTAATCTTTGGAATTTTTGGGGGGGATGGGGGCATTCTGAACATTTTGTAGTGAAGAAAAAAAATGAAAATCATTTGGTGCAAAGTCTAAATCCAATATTCTTTAATGACATATCAACCTTCGTGGGGTTATTTAATGCCAAAGGTATCCTTGTATTCTGTCCTGTGTGATTCTTGCTGAATCTGGTTTTGTGTTGCGTAGAACAACGTTTCTTCTTTTGACGGGTGCAGGACTTTTTTTTTTTCCAAGAATTTCATGCACGCTTTTCAACTTTTGAGAGATTAAATCTGTATTAAGTGTCTCATTGCTGTTCAAAATCTCAACATGAAGAATACAAGTGATCCTACCAAACACAAATAACTTTTCTTCCATAAAGCTTCAACTTTTGGGAGGGGGGTCCTGCGAAGATTCATCCTGGTCAAGCCACTGCTTATTGCGTTCAACATTGTCAAAAAAAAAAAAGACCCATTTTTTCGTCACCTGTTATGATGTTCTTAACAAAAAAGAGGGTCATTTCTCTGCCTTGAAAGAAGACTTGTCGCTATGGATATGCGATCTTCCTCGTTCACTTTGAGTGAAAAAGTCAAACGCTAAGTTTGCTCGCTTTTCCTCTTTTTTTTTTTTTTTTCAAGTAGCGGCAGATTGTGGATTGGAATCTGTTGAGGTCAAGTACTAATTCTCAAGTACTTTTGCGTGGATTGCATTCCATAATTCTCTGAAAGCATCTTGATCGAGGTCTGATGAGCATCCTGCTCTAGGTTCATTGCTGTATCACTAGAATGAAACTTTGAAAATCAGTTTCTGACTTGGCAGTCAGTAATGACACGTTGGCAATAAATCCTCGATTTTTTTTTTTAGCTGTTTGTATAGCGTTTTTTTGTTTTTTTTTTCTCATTCTCAAACTCTTATAACATTACATGTCGCATATTCATTTTCAGTTCATCCATTTTTAGAGGCATGAGATCATAAATAAAATTCTGATGCACATTCTTTCAATACTGAAATAAGACTGACCAAGAAAGTTTTTTTTTTTTTTTTTTAATCAAGTAATTTCCAGTCGCGTTTAAAACAGTAGGAGTTTGAAATGCTTGCTTTTAAAAAACGAAAATTGTTTACGACTTAACACGATACAAATACATATAAACGATGATACAATGGAATGGTGGATACTGAGGCTGTAGAAATCGCTAAGGAAAACTGTCTTTCTAAAAGACAAATAATCTTGCAAAACTGATGCGGGTCATTGCGTTTCAACTAAAACATATCGGTCTTGCTTAATTTGGTTTAACGGTATATCAACTCTTTATGGGTTATTTACTGCCAAAATTTTATTTATTCCTGTTTGTAATCATAACTATATTTTCAATGTTTCATGGAATTTAAAAAAAAAATTTTTTTGTCTCTAATCGTTTGGAAACAGTCAAATGTTTTGAAGAATTCCTATCCAATCCAAGTTATTTACACGCCTAATGAGTTGTGTTCGCCAATGGTCCGGGAGACGGGTGCTAAATCCCAGGTCGAATCATACCAAAGACTCAAAGAATGGTACTTGATGCCACCTTGCTAAACACTCAGCATTATAAGGTAAGGATCAAGGGTAAAGTGGTGCAATCCATGGAATGGAGTAGCGCCCTTCCCTACACTTCGGTGTAGTAGCAATTGAAAAGGGAGCCTTCGGGTCACTCTCGACTAAGGTCGCCAACTTTACTTACTTTTATTTCTGCTTAATGATCAGTTTTTTTGCACAGTTATATCAAGTATTCCTGTCCAATACTAATAATTTATACAAAATTGTATTGTTTCAAGTAACCATTGCTATTCAATAACAGTCATTTCTTTGCTCACCGTTACATGGTTTCAAGTATTCCTATCTAATACTAATAATTTTGAGATTGATGGGAATAATTTTATTTGTTTATAATTATTTTTTACGCAGTTATGACATCAACTATTATTGTCAAATTTTAATGTGTACAGAATTTTATAGTTTCAAGTAAATATTGTAATTTAATTGTTTTTAGATAATGATTTCAAGAATTCTTATTTAGTTTTAATAATTTTGAAACCGATCTATATGGCCCATAGAAAAGACTATCAGGTATTACTTCTCGGGGTCAGAGTGGATCTGGGAGTAATGATATTGAAGTGGTGACTCCATATTCCCCCAGAGTTCCGAAACTGGAGCCTCTCTATCCGATACAGTTTAGTCACTTAGATTGAATAGAACTTTCTTATTTGAAAATCAGCGTTTTTGTTTTTCTTTCTTTTGTGGGTAGAGGTTTCTGTTTCAAAAGAAAAATGTCCTTTTTTATATATATATAAATATATATATATATATATATATATATATATATATATATATTGGTACCCATTGATTAAAAGAATTAGTGTAAATTATGGCATATACATCGGTCTTTTAAGCCTGAAGAAGTCTTTACCAAACTAAGGGCCGACTTATAAGTAAAGTTGGCGACCGTAGTCGAGGGCTACCCAAAAGTTGCCTTTTCAATAGCTACTACAACAAGGTAGAGGGGAGGGCGCTACCCTTTTTTTTCCTGGATGGCTCCACTTTATCATTGAAACGTACCTTTATAATGCCGAGTGTTTATCAAGAAGATATCAAGTACCATTTTTTTTGAGTTTTTTCGACCTGAGATTTTGAACCTCAGTATCCCGGGCCATTAGCAAACACTCTACCTCTAGGCCAATGGGTCGGTCATATCAGAAGATTAAAAACTTAATTTTGACCACTGTAAGTAATGTTTAGTCTAATACATAAGCCTCGGGTGGCTAACAGTACCCGCTAGTACAATGTGGTCACCCATCTAAGTACTAAACAGACATTGCTTCTTAACTTCGGTGATCCGATAGAAACTAACGTTTTTAACGTGACTTAATCTTAAGTCGAAAGAACTGAATTCTTCCAAGTCATAAGACGTCACCAAAAGTATGGCGATAATGTTGAATTATGGGAGCCTAAAAAAGAAATAATATTCAATAATTATGGGAGCCTAAAAAAGAAAAGATAAAGATGCATTTTTTTTCCCCCACAGATTACAAATTTAACAGAAGTTTGATCTCGAGGAAAAAAAATAAGATTTCACCCGAACTACTATGCTGGACTTTTACATGGAGAAGAGGTTAATAATGTGAAACGTTTAAAACAAGATTAAATTTTCAATTTTACGCAGCCATCCGACGTGAGGAAAAAAGGCAACTGATTTTTTTCTTTTTAGGCTCCCTTTCTACTCTGTCCGTTTTTTTCCCCGATGTGTAGCATCAAGGGGATTTTCTACAAGACAAGGATCTGACTTTGAGTCAAATCACGCTTAAAGTAACGTTACCCACCATATGTCTGAAGTTAAGAATCACTAAGCATGTTCAGTGCTTAAGTGGATGACCAGTGACTAACGGGAGATGCCAGGTGTGAGGCCTGCATACCAGACTAAAAACTTTGTAAGTTAAGCAATGATGAGCCTGGTCAATATTTAGGTGGTTGACAACTGAGTAATAGTGTAAGCAACCTGAAGCCAGTGTAGCAGACAAAACAAACCTTAGTAAATAATTAGCACAGAAAGGAACTAAGGTCAATGTCGCAGCTTTCCTAACGTTTGTCTTGTGGACGGTTAACTTTTTATTCATTAGAATAATGATGAAATAAAAACTAGACATTGGCTTCTGGTATGAATTCCTGGCTGAAAGAATTAAAATACATTGCTTCTAAGAATAGCAAGGAAGACTTTGAAACAGGGACGATCTTCGAGAAGTTTGATAAGTCGAGCAGTTCTTAATCCAAACTGGCTGAGTAGGGAGGCTGTTTGAAGGCCAAGAGCATTGGCTGTTTTGACCGCAATACGAGGAGCATATTATAAGTTTCCAGACTTTTTTCGTGTGGGCACTTTTATTGATAGTACACACATGAAACTCTAGACCCATCTTGCTCAGATAGCCTGTGACAAGGATGGAGTTGAGGACTGGTTCATTGTCCTAGTGGAAATGCCACTGGCCCGATTTGAAGAGTGCTGGCCTCTTCCCTGGGAATCTCTTCCCGAACTCCCTTAAAACCTCAACATAGTAACCCTAACCCCTTGGCCAATCAACTGTGGTGTATTGACTTCTTTACTCCTCTCATCATCCCTCACAGACTCCATGCCTTCCTTGAATTTCTTATGCTACTCAAAAAATGATGCTTGATTCATGCAAGATGGTCGAAAGCAGTCTGAAGCATTCCATACGTTTCTGTGGCACTTTTTCCAAGTTTAAAACACAATTTTATTGCATATCATATCGTTCTTAAGTGTCCTGACGTCTAGATTGCATTTTTGAAACTCCCCAGCTGTGACAATCAGGCTTTAGTAGTGTGTATTCCAATTGCTGCTGTAGCTGTTCATTTGAAGGTGAAATCATAAAAATTTGTCAGTCATTTCATAAGCTATATAGCAATGACATAGTGAATTTTCAAGAGTCTACAACAATTTTAAATGCCCATACGAAAAAAGTCTGGAAACTCTGCAAAAAAAGTCTGCACCTCGTAACTCCAAAAAAGAAACCTGTCCAAAAGGACCGGTACCTATCTGGTTTTCCAATCCAAAGTTCATTTCTTTAAGTAACGAAATCAATTCAAGATATGTCAGTCCTAGTGTCAAATTGCTTATTGACATCACAAAGTATATTTACCAGAACCCAAACCCTTGAATACGGCGAAATCTGGTTTGACGCAAGGCCTAGTTTAACGCAGGAACCGTCCTAAATACGGATGAGTGGCACTAAAAATAGCTCTGCTCCGTTTACATTGTCTCTTTTTTCTTTCTTTCTTTCTTTCTTTCTTTTTTACGGTGACTCGGGATTGATTGATCCCACCTCGTTGTTTGTGCAAACCCTGTCGGTAGGATTTAGAATACGGTGACTGTATTCTTTGCAAGGGGGGAAAGACCCTCCTCCAGAAGGGTGCCCTGGGTATGACACTGAATCAGATCTGGTGGTGATGCTCTTGTTCTGGAAATTTGGAATATCCATTCGTTACCATTAATCCCAGATTCTTGACCTGAATTGGTAGAATTTGTTAGGGTCTAATCCAGGGGCCCTCAACCTTATTAGAACAAGAGCTGGGAAGGGTCTGGGCCGCTATCTTAAAAGGCAATCCCCTCCCACAGCAAAATTCATGAGGAAATACTAATATTTCAATGAAATATTTGATGTTTGCAATCCTGAAAAGATGTAATGCCAGAGGAGAATGAAGAAGTTGCCAGAAAGAGCACATGAGATAAGTGATAATTTGAGAGTTGCCGATGCAGCGTACTGTTTGAATGCATGATTTTGGTGAAACAGCTGTGAACAGGATGTGGCAAACAAGAAACTTGGACTTCAAATCTTCTGAACACTGAAAATCATTGAGTTCTCTCTGCGTTATTTGATGTCCGCCCCATCCAACGGGCATGTGTGGTACAAGGCCTTTTTTGGTGGGTCCGGGCGCAGGGCGGAAACCCACACGCGCCCGGCATTTCCAAAAATGCCTACGGCCCTGTCAGCATTGCCCTTATTTGGGGCGCCTCAGGCGACGTGCAATAAACCCAACCGACCCGAAGGGGGTAAAATTCTGGGGGGGGGGGAATGCCCCCTGAGGCCGAAGGAAATCTCCAGGTACCGAGACACACTCGGCTAGATCCGTGCCGCAGATAATACGGCTGGCCAGCCGAATTGGAGAGGTGCAGACCGATAGTTCCATCTGCAGTCGTTGAAAGATGGGTATTGGGACGTACGGTTGGACCTCTAGGACCGCGGGTTGGGAACGTAAGACTAATCTCTACTCTAATCAATTAAATTTGTTGGTAATTATCAGTATTTGATAGGAATACTTGGAACCGTTTAAATATGTGGAAATTATTTTATCAAATGTTGGGATTAAACAACCTACAAGAGTTGATGTGCTGTTAAATAAAGCAACCGTTTAGTCTAGGAGAGTGATGGGGCCGAATAGTGAAAGTGAAAAGGATTCGTGCTGTCGTTATGCTTTGATGATGGTCAAAAGGTATTCAAGTGTTTGATATTTATCCAATCTCCCATCAGGTTGGATTCAACACGAGGTCATTTCAGAGTCGGGGAGAGCGTGCACGAATTGAGACTGATGTGCGGCCGTCACCAAAAATGCTTGATTCTGTCGGCATTTTCAATTGTTGGGGTGCCTCATGCACGAAGCAACGAACTCAACCCAGCCCAGCCGATATTGCCTGTTTGGGGAGGGGGGGAGTAAGGCATACAAGTGACTGTAGATTGGTGATGGAAAATATTCCATTCACTATATATTATCATCAAATCGTGCCGATAGCACGGATCTGTACGATTTCTTCGCCTTCTACCCTATTGACTATAGCTTTTGGCATGTCTTCTAGGCGGTGTTTGCTCAGAACTAATGAATATGGTTGGCCAACACCGGTGTCCCTTTGTTGGAGTCCATAGGAAAAAGTCTCTTATAAATTGGTCCCTGCTTCTTCAACATTACCAAGCATATCCGGTTCGTCTTGCATAGTTTTTGAGATAGTTGTGCAATTATCGTATTTCAATTAAATTTTCGGTATATTTTCTGTCGAAAGTTGTGGATTTTATTTGTGTAAATTTCTTTGATGAAACTTGATAATTCTTATCATAGTGTATTCGAGCCACTGTGTTTATCTTTGTTATATTCCTAACGTTTCGGCCGATGATTCCTTCTTTAGGTGTTTCATGTCGAACTCTAGAGCCTTCTCAGAATCGAAGCCTTTATTTTATCCGAGGGGCTAGATTAAATGAAAGTTTCGGTTCGAAGATCCGTGAAGGCTCCAGAGTTGGACATGAAAGACCTAAAGAAAGTCGTATCGGCGAAAGGGTTGAGAATATAACAATAAAGATGAAGACAATAGTCCGAATAGTGTAAATGATAAAAAAATTCGGAAATACTTTTTAAGCCAATCAGTTGTCTTATTTAATTTCATGAAATTATTCCCATTTGATAATAATGGTTTGTTTTTCACACCGTTATATAGTATCATATTTTGCTTATAAGTGCATGGCTTCAAGTATTTCTGTGTAATACTAATAATTATTTAACAGACCTGTTTGAACCATAAGCCTGACTTTAAAAGGTACAACCATTCCAAGTCGATGTTGACTTGAGGGTAATGGCAACGAAAGGTGGACGCCACACTCTCCAGAAGTGGGGCTTCGTCACCAGATGTTAATACTGTGTTTAGGACACCCCACCTTTTCATGTGTAGTCTTACCTCCAGCTGGTTTATTCTAAGCTTCTATCTGCCATTGAAATTACCAAATAGGATTTAAAAATCACCTAAAAATAATTATACTCGAATGTACCAAGCAGATAAATCAAATATTCAGACATTTAATTGAATTTTTATTTAATATTTAAGTCCCTAAATTAAAAGTGTACAATAACTTTGACGTTAAATAGTGACATTTTGTTATCAAATGGGTAGGGAAAGTGTAAAGAAACATGAGCAACTATCAAATTGTAGCTAGCTGAAGATGTAGTTTTAGGACTTGGGTTTTCAGTACAGAAATGATATGGTTTCTTTGTTTAATGGCATATCAACCTTGGAGAGTTATTTAATGCCAAGCCATCGTTTATTAAGAACATGAGTGGTAGTATTGAAATGACAGCTGGAGAGATAATGGGTTCCAACTTTTCGTAAGGGTATGAGTCCGAAAATGAACGTAATAGTTGCGATTGAAGTTGGAACTTGTTTACTAGTATGTCGCAGTTCAGCTCGTTAACCACAACAATAGGCCGAGTTGCCTGGAAAAATGAAGCAAATAACTGAAAACTAGTCTTATCTGAATTGTTTAAGTAAGTATTACTTAATAAAGTTAATGATGCTAAAATAAGTTGCTACAGTTGACTAAAAAATACTTGTAAAGTAAAGTTGGCGACTGTAGTCGAGGGCGACCGGAAGGCTCTCTTTTGAATAGCTAGGGGTGGGCACTACTCCGTTCCCTTGATTGCTCCACTTTACCCTTGATACGTACCTTATAATGCTGAGTGTTAAGCAAGGAGGTATCAAGTACCATTTTTAAAGTGTTTGGTATGAGGCGACGTGGGATTAAACCCAGGTCTCTCGGACCATTGTCGAACACTGTACCCACTAGGCCAATGAGTTGTAACTCAGTTTATTTTTATTGAACAATCAAATTTCCAAATTACACTACGAAAGTGAGATGCCAGAAGCTTCTAAATGATTCTGGAAAGGGAAAGATTGAAGAAATTTAACGAATGGCCGAATTGTTGCCAGCTGAAGACGTAATTTTTTGGGTTTAACTTTTCAGTTTCAAAGTGAAACCGATGACTAAGAATTAGTATTATCTGGATTGTGTGTATTTTAAGGTAACTTTAAATAAAACTAATGTAAGTTTCAATGAGGGTGACCTATTCTGTACAAGTGCCAAAAACCTTTGGGTGATTACTTTTTTTTTTCTGGGCGATGCTGTAGGTAGAATGTGTAATTTTCTGTCCTCCTTCTCTTGTCTCTACTGTCCGACCAAGAGAAAGTGAACCAGGGGAGAGTTATTCGCTGTTTGAAACTTATTTTCCATTGGCCAACAAGAAATATCACACATTCAGCAACTTTGTACAAAGATTTCGCATGCCCAAACATGTTTGACATATGTTGAGACGGAGACAAAGGTGCATTTGATTAGCTTAAGTTAGAAATTCACAAATAGACTGTGTGTGGAGGTATGACTTTGTGTGTGTGTATAATTATATATATATATATATATATATATATATATATTCATCGATCGCTGATTAAATCGATATAAATAATGGCATGCTTCATTAAGGTACAGGTTTGTCGATAGGCAACGGAGTAAGTTGCAAAAAGGAATCTTTTGTTTTGAGGAATTAAGGTGGGTACAAAGAGGTGATTAATTGATAGTTGTTTTTTTTTAAAATGTTTCCAGCAGCCAAGGAAAAAAAAAACTTTCTTTGACTTCTGAACATGTTACCCTGAAAGTACCGGTCGCTGTCAGATGACTGAAGTTGAGCAACGTGCTTTCTGCTCAGTACTTAGATGAGTGACCACTTAGTTTGCTTCCAGTACTTGTTACTGGTGAGGCTTGTGTTCCAAATTGAGTTTTATGATGTTAGTTAATAAGTGTGTAGTTCAGTGTCCGCTTGGATGTATTAACCAACCCGTCCTTCACCAGCCGGGTGTGACTGGGTAAATTTTAAAAGTGGAGTTTGACAGGTTTAAGTTGCGAGTTTTCCTTTTCCTAGATTGGTTGACATGACAAAGTTAAAGAGGTCAGTCTACCCGTATCTGGTTGGATGCATACCTTTTCCCAAGGGTATTAGCGTTATATGAAATGAAAACGAACTCGTTTAGGTCACTGGTCCATTCTATATGCCATTCATTTTCTCTCGGGCGGTGTCCTCGTGGTGTAATGGTTAAAGCGATGGACTGCGGAATCGTAGTAAGCGAGTTCGTACTCCAGTCGTGCTATTAGGTTCACTTTCGGGCAAATACCCTTTGGAAAGGTATGAACCCCCTTATTCTCGCAACTATGGGTTAAATAGTACCACTACTGTTCTTCTAGGAGACTGGCTTTGGCATTAAATAAACTACAAAGGTTGACATGCCATTAAACAAAGAAACCAAATCATTTTCTCTTAGTAGCATGACGATATGTCTATCCAATTTGATCACATGCCTCTTACTGACACCTGCCATCCAATATGACAACACTAAGAAATAATTTTCCAACATCTATTTGACTTGTAAATGTGACCCTAACAGATCCAACCGCTCCCGGTCAAAGTGAGGCAAGAAAGAATGAACTCGCACTGTCTTGAGTTTCAGACGTGGAGCCTCATCACCGGCTGTAGGGATGCTCTCTTTTGGGGTTGTAGTGGGTATTGAGTGTCTGCAGAAGATGCAATCAGCCCCGCCGACAGTTTTTTGTTTGTTGGACTGGGTAACGCTTTGTAAATCTATACGGATGGTGCACCGAGAGAATCTAGATCCGTAGCAAGTGTCTGCTGGCCTAGCTGTCAAACCAGCACGCTACGCAAGACTTTTACTTTCTGGAAAATAAAGCAAATGCGAGGAGATTGATTATTGTTAGGTAGTGAATGGCAAATCTGTGAGATTTGCTTGCTAACCATCAAGCCGTAAGCGGGCTACCACCCATCTAACTTTGAAACATCTTCTGACGCAGTTAACTCCTTATAACAAGAAGGGGTGCTTTCAGCATAATTTGAAAATAAGCCGAAATTCTTAACCTCTTACCTACCGAATCCACATGTGGCAAATGCACCCCCCTGTCTTTCACACACAATCAGATGTGTCGGTTGTAAAGCATTGTCTGCGTTCAGATCCTTTTCTTGATAAGGAGTAATCCTGAATATAGTCACTAATATACTCACAACTTTTGTTTGCACACAATTATATCCTTTCATGTATATCTATTTAATACTGATAATTTAAAAAAGACGATCTATTTGACCCATAGGTGAAACTAGAATATAATATAATCCATATATAGCTGCATAAATCATTAATATTAGATAGGAATACTTGAAACCATAAGGATAATTTTTTATTATGGCATTACATTTTTAAAGCAGTCAAGAAAGAAAAGGTGGTTGAAGGGCAATACTCAAAGTGAGCAGGCAACGTTCGGGGTTGCAAAAAAAAAAAAAAATGATTTTTAAGCGACCCGCCCAACTGGGTCTGGTTACAACAAATATCGAATTTGTGCTGGAGTAAAGAAACAATTGTCTGGTCTCCTTGATAACAAAAAAATAGAATGAACCTCCAGAGAATGACAGAAGTTGAATATATAGGTTTGTAATCTCCTTCTACTCCATTGCTGGCCCTAAGTATCAGTTGCTGATCTTCATTCATGTTGGCCACAATATCCCCCCCCCGCTATTTTGACTTTTTACAGCGGGATTCTCTCCGGTGTCTAGGTCAAATTTCGGCTGGCCGTGTCGAGCCGAGCGGTTCGGTCGGGTGTGGCTCTGCACTGGAGAGACCTCTGGCCTGAGGGGTTAGGTTTATTGCCTGGCGCCTGAGGCGCCCCGCAAAGGGGAATGCCGACGGGGCCTGAGGCATTTTTGGAACTGATGGACGCGTGTGGATTTCGCTCCTGGGACCGGACCCACCTTTAAAAAATGGCCTTGTGGCACACTCGTACGCTGGGGGGTGGGTGCGTATGACAAATATCGGCCACAATATCCCCCGAAGCTGATCTCAGAAGACGTAAGTACCACTCCTATCTTTCTAATTTTCTTTTTTCACATTTAAAAATGAAATTTTGATTTTAAACTGAGACTGTCAGGATTTTCTTATATTTTGTGGGAATTATAAACGCCAATTGAATATTATCTGATATCATCATAATTTACGACATTGTAACCCAAATTGGCTAAATACAGTTACGTGCCAAAGTCTTGGGTTAATTTTAAAGTCTTGTAAATTTCTTTTGTCAAATTAAGTGAATGTTTCACACTGCGTTTTTCTCAGATGAAAAGTTGGTCTCTTTTTTTTTCCTCCACCCCCAAGTCATTTCCCTATGAAATCATATTTAGTAGCAGGAGTTCTGAAAGACAGGGTAAGGATATTTATCCGTGCCCCCCTCCCCCCAGTCGGCTGGATTTGATACAGATGTCGATTCGTGTGCTGCTGCTGAATGGTTCACTAGGTACAATGGGAACTTTAAGTCTGTTGGCGTGAAGCCAGGTGACCTTGCTTGGTTATAGATTGAGCAGACCCGAAGGTGTAGTGCAATGTGAATCTATGCTTGTCATTGCTACCCCACTTGGCATTCGTACCAGGTGGTCCAGCCGAGACCAATTGGCCCCGGAGCTTGCTGACAGGGTAAGTAAGTAAGTACGTGAAAGAGAAGACCATCCAGCAAAATGCCCATTACGATCACCTCACATAATCTACTGAAGATTCTGAGAACAGAAAGCAAACCAGAAAAATTCCCACCGTTAATATGCAAATTTCACTTTTTTCTTGATTATAATGAAAAGTCTAACATTTAAAATCGTGGCCAAACTGTTTCTTTGATAACACGGACTATTTCCGCTTTTGGTTTTCTGTTGGCGTTCGCGCTGAGTTAGCGTTATTGAGGTGAATCGCTTGGTCTCGAGGGACCTTCCCCTCCGAAGCTATATGTGCTTTGCTGGGTCGATGTTCTTGGCCGGCGCCTTAGACGCCCCAATAGAGGATTGTCGAAGGGACCAAGCCTTTTTAAATCTAGTGGCGCCTAAGGTTTCGATTTTGGCGTGACTCCGCACTGTAAAACGACCTAGTGTCCATTGATAGCTTGTTGAGAAGTCAGTTAAATCCCAATCATGGCAAAGGACGAAGGCAGCGAACGAAGGAACTGGAAATTTCAAGATGCGGCATGTCAGAAGCCCGAGTAAATTTCAAGTCACGAGAGGTGTTTCTGATCAACCAAGATATGGTCAGGCACGAAAGCAGCAGCACAGGTTGGTACCGAAAGAGAGGAGACGAGAAAAAGTGCAGTAGAAGAAAATGAGAATTGTCCAATTTGGTGACAGTAGGTACTAGTAAGCGAATCGTTCGAGAATCTGAAGTGAAGGGATGTACTGCAGACTTGAAAGTAGCAGTTAACCCAAATCATTTGAAGGCAAGATGAATTTTGTGAAAGAGGTATGAACTATTGAGTTCGAAAGCTTGGAATATGATATCGAGCGATGAAACTTGGACGGATGTGCATTGTCGGGAAGCCTCGAGGAAAGTGAAAGGGTTTAAGTTACAAGACGAAAACTGATGTTTTAGGAGAAGTTTGGGGATACATTAAAAGTGGTGATTCTTGAAAATTGTTAAAATTTGCCGGTAAATTGAATTGTGGCAAATGCATCCTGTTGCTGAAGGAGAGATTTATTTTTCTCGCAGACTTAGATGAAGGAGAGGTTTTTCTGCATGATGGAGCTGCATGCCACAGATGAAGTGCAACTCAACAGTTTGCCTAATGAGGATGTTACTGTATTGAAAGGTTGTCCGGCATCGAGTAAATGTGGATAGAAATAAAAAGAATTGTTGGTCAGAAGAAACCAGGCAAAGTTGAAAAGTTGTAGGGTCCCTGTATTGAAGATGTTGAAGGATTAGTAGGTACGTCTTCCCAGGAGAATGAAAGTAATTAATGAAGGAATAAGAATATAAATAAAATCGGACGAATTGTAAGCTATGTAGTAAAACTAGTTGAAATAGACATTTTGTAAAAATAATTTAATCGAGGGAATTTTTCTATTTTAAAATCCTGTATGTTGAATGGGTGATGTGACGTGGTTGAAAACTTTAGTACGGTCACTTTTTTTTTGGGGGGGAGGTTCCATCTTATCCTTTCATTTCGAACCCCTAGAAGTAAATATAATGATTAGACATGGAAATAACTCCAACAGGGCCATCTGTGAAAAACGCAATGGGAAATATTGTTTTGAAAGTTTGCAATTAGACATTTGCAAAGGTAAGAATATCGCAAGACACATGCGCGTTATTGTGTATAAAAGGGGCAAGTTTAGTTTAAAATCTGTAGAGCAGCGTTTCCCAACTTTTTAACTCTTGTGGGCCCCTTGATGTAGTTTTCATGTGTCAGGAAAGCCCAAAAATAAATAAAACAATAATAATACTGTCATGTTCACCATTAATACGTAGACTTTAAAAAAAGTCTTTGTTGCAGTGAAAGGATTTTTCAAGAATCTGCTGTTTGGTTCGATTTGGTTTAATGGCATATCAACCATCGTGGGTTATTTAATGGCAAAGGCTTATTTTGTACCGTTTATTGCATAGCTCGTGGGTATTAGGGGCTTCATAACATTCCCAATGATATTTGTGTCCATATTCGTCAAAAGTCCAGGACTATAGCTTCCCTATCAGATAGTGTAATGTCTCATCCTTGTCGCTGGATGTGGCGGCGGAAGGGGGGGGGGTTTCCTACCCATCTGCATAGATGTAGTCAGCCTATTCTATAGTCCCAGCTGACCGGGTTGGAATCATTTGAGATGCTTTTACTAATCCAAGTCGAAAGCCTTTGTGTATTTTGATAATTCTTCGAGGGCGGCTTGCATTAGGTCGAAGGTTTTATTTTATTGTTAGGATTGAAGACACAGTCCTGAGGTAGTTGGCCGATGGATTTTAACGGCATGTCAACTGGTCGCGGTTATTTTCTGCCAAGAGGTTAAGGAATCGTGTACATTGTATGTTCATGTTTATAGTTTTTAGTTGACAGTTTAAACGATGGTATGAACATTTTCGATTTGGACTTGGGTTGATGAAGTTTACGTTGATATTTTTTTTTGTATAATTTTCTGTCTTTGGAAACTGCCAGAAAGCCATCTATGTTGACGCGTTCAAAAAAGAAGTTTTGTTTTATTTTCTTTTGAAGTCAAAAGTTCCCATCTGTGGGTCAAAAAAACTGTTTAATTATTAAGTATACTGAAAAGCATTTAACTGTAGGTGAAAAAGTTATCGAATTTTTTTTTTTAGATGGTAAACTGGTCGCTAATGATAAATAACAATACTTGAAACGACTTCTGAAAACAAATGCGGTGTTATTGGTTTTTTAAAAAGTTACCAACAAAGTATTCGTTTACAAGTTATAGTTTGATATTAAATGACCCTCAAGAATTGATATGGTATAAAATGCAACGAACTAGCCAACACGTTTGAAGAACAGAATAAGTTTTAAAGTCAAAAAGTACAAGTTTGTTTTTTTTTTTTTACCTCGCTCATATTGTTCCTTTATTTTTGTCACGCCTGGTGACATGTCCTTTAGTCAGCGAGACAGGATCCTCAGCTGACGCCAGTGGTTTTGAGTCACCACAACGTGTTGACAAATCATTTGATTTACTCCTGCCTTTACTTTTTTTTTTCTTTTGGTCGTCTTGTAAAAATAGCAGCAGCAGCAAGGAAAGACGAGCCGCGACTAAATAAACAAATGCTCACATCTACCAAAAAGTGAATTGGCCGCTTAAAAAATCAACCAAGGATGACTGTAAATAGTACCAGATAGAAACAGAGTTAATCTAAGCAATTTAAAAATGACAGTCGAACAAGTAAGCGATTTATTTCTTATGACAAGCTTTATGTGAAGCAAGGCCGCAACAATCGAGCACTAGTGGAATCTCGAACTGTGGCGAGATTTCTAAGTCGCTGCCTGCGTCCCTAGAAAACTGGTAACCCTTATCTCGACAAAAAGGTATCCCGTGTACGACAATAAACAGTTTCTGATAGTAAGGCTCGAATCCTGGAGAAGCACCAATAGGAATTTGGATAATTTGTACCAATGAGCGCATATACACTTGGTCAATACGTCCATAGGTGATTTTTTTGTTGTTGTGGTAACACGCTACTGCTCCTTGAAAAAAAAAATCTGAAATAATTTTTTTCTAGTTTTAAGAAGTGTGAGTGTTGACACAAGGAAAATGTTGAGGTATGGTTCTTTTTTCTGTGAGAGGTTAAGTTTTTGAAAGAAATGTCCGATGATTTATTGGTTGAGAGCTCAGCTGAAATACCATTGTTAGCGAGGGCATAACAAACAGTATCCCCTGATGAGATTGCAGTCATTAAACTTTTGGGACGATCGAAGCAGATTTTGATTGAGGCGAGTTTTTGTGGTAGCAGTTAATAATAAGTTAAAGAAAAATGCTTGTCTTATTTGTTAATAGCTGAACATTCCGAGTAAGACATTAGATAATGGAAGTAGGTGAAATCAATTTTTGAATAAATGTTTCCCGAAACGAGAATGTCAAGCTATCATTAGTTTAGTTTATTTAGTGCTAAATAAAACCAAAAGGAAGAGCACTTTGAGCATATAGCACTTGTATTGAAAGCCTATTGACAAAAGCAGATGAACCACCTCTTAGACTAAGACGTGAAAAACTGGCTCTGCAATATTCCACAAAGCTGAAATCTTGCCCATCCACCCCAGCTTATGACAGCACCTTCAAGCAACATTTTGAAAAGAAAAAAAAGCAAACCTTTTGGGCTTCAAGAATGAAAAATGCCACTAAATAGACATGAACGATGTGTTAACTGATGGATCCAATGACAATACTAAAAGCGTGCGCGGTTGTTTTAAAGAAAACAAAGCTCTTCGAAAGAACTGTTATCTTCACAGCAATAGACCTAGCTGTCATCATTTCGAAGTGTAAGCATAAATTTATAATATTTTCAGACTCACTATCTTGCTATCATTATTAAGAAAAAAAAAAAAAAAAAAAATTCGGAACCCTCTTAAACTGTTGAGTAGATTAGACTCAATGTCAAATAGAAAAGAAATAATTCTAAGCTGGATCCGAAGCCACAATGGAGTGAGAGGGAATGAAAGAGCAGACTCGGCAGGCAAATCGGCCTTAGATCTGACCCGATAAATCCCGGATTCCATATAGTGAACTGAAAGCAAGACTTGATAAATTCCTTGACACAAAATGGCAACAACGAAGGCGCAATAACATTGACAATATTCAGCCAACCTTGGGAGAGTGGAGACCATCATCGAGACAATCAATGCAAGAACAAGTTGTTATATGCCGATTGGGAATTGGTCACTCACTTTCATTCTGAAACAGGTCAAACACTGGTTGTGGTTCCTGTCAGCCAACGTGCACGGTTAAGCATATTGTTATCAGAAAGCGATTTTTCAAAGTAAATCGCTTAACCGATGTGTTCCAGAACGTCAAAATAGATGTTCTGTCCTTCTTGAGAGATAGTTGTAAAAAAAAAAAAAAAAGACTTAAAGCTGGTTAATCTTGTGCAAAGAAATGAAATCCTGCTAATCGAAAAAGTTTACCCAAGTATTCGTTTAGAAATCTTTGGTTGAAATATATATATATGACAGAATTTGGCGTTAAATGATCTACAGGGGTTGATATGCCATAAAACCCAACCAACCGACTTGGTAAATTCGTAAGTTTTGCTAAGAGTAGTAGTAGTATCTGTTTGGGTCATATTATATATATATATATATATATATATATACACACACACAGACGAGGCAAGTGTTGTTTAAAATGTGAATGTTAATTTTTTGTATATGTACATCCTGGGTCTTGGGTTATAATAATTACGCGGATGTGTATTTCCAATCGTCTTGGGAAGACGTGGCCCTGGAGGTGACCGTATCCTCTGTAAAGAGGATGGAGTACCTTCCATAGTTTACGGTAGTTACTTTCAGGTTTCGTTTCAACAAATACAAGAATAATTTTACAAGCACGTAAACAAATGGAATGTGACAAGAACAAATATTAAGAAACAAGCAATTTAATAACAAACACGATAAAGATAAATTACAATGTTCATTTTATGTGCGTATGTGTAAAAGAAAAAAAAAAACCCAGAGCTATGGACAATTGAATAAAAATGATTTGTTCGCCGGTGCGTGCGTGTGTACATGTTTGGAAAGTCTATTGAAGCCATGTGTCCATAGTTGGGTGAAGTAAAGAGGATAAAAAAAAAAATGACATGTGTATGTGAGGGACCGTAAGTATGGGCCTTTTGTTTTAAGCCGACAAATGCATTTTTTTTTCCAGTGTCGCGTTCCGATAGTTGTCAAAATTGTCTGACGTTCTTGCCTCTGTCTAGCGGTGGAATGTCAGTGTTTATTAAATCATTCGTTATACTTTTTAGTGAAGTAAGTGCATAAAAAAATCGGATTTTAAGTTTTATTGCGGGTCGTAAAATTCAAGCGCGCGGCCATTTCTTGACCAATCAGATTCGTATAGATATTTTTCTGTTAATTAGTTTGATCCGAATTTTCGAGAGTTGTTTTTAGCCGATTGGTTGTAAAAGTGTAACTTGGATGTTAATGCGATTTTGATCCGAAATTTCCAGAAAAAAAAAAAAAAAAAAAAAAAAAAGCATTCTATAGATGAAGCTCGCAATAGACATTCACGTTAACTGGCCGCGCAATTACGACGACTAGTTGATTTGACGTCACTTGTGTACAATATGGATTGCTGGCTCAGTTCTCGAGTTTCGGCTCTGCATTCTGTGGTTCGATGTCGAGTAGGCATTAGTGGTGTGAGCTAAGAAAGTCGAAACAGCTGCTGTCCAGTGTTTTCGTATGTCGCGCACAAGTGTTTGCCGGATTTTCAAATCAGTTTATCTTGTATAGTAATAATTAATAATAATCTTTGGTTATTTTAAAAGCTAAGAAGAGTCGAGGAGATATCGTAAAGTCAACTACTCAATACTCGTTTCTTTTTGCAAGGTACCCAAAGTAAGGTAAGTCTAAGAAAATGGATGCTGTAAATGTAGTAGGCGCCTCTCACCGTCAGTGAACGTGAAACTGACAGTCACAGCAAGAACGGCGATTGGTCAAAGAAAGGGGTTACATGGTAAGTATTTATGAAAATGGTCCGTTAGTTATACATGGGGCATTCCATAAGTTTCCAGACTTTTTTGTACAAAACGGTGATTGAATTTTTTTTCTTCCAAAAGGAACGTGTCGGATCCTGCTATGAGGCATCATTGTCTGGTGTTTAAGTTCCCGTACACAAAGCAAGTATATATGTTCGTTAACATGATCCAAAGATGGAGGCTTCTCCCTTCGTCCGAAATTTATGTCGTTCTGTTGATGATAAATTACTCCCCGATTCCTTTTCGAAAATGGTCTATTTTGTCGAACGGAGCGCGAGAGTTTTTGTGATTGAAGTGTAATTTTATGTAATGGTTAAGGAGTTGGGTTATTTCTCGACTCCTTCTGGTAATCCCTTTAAGCAGCTAATTCAACTTGATCCTGCGAGCCGAACAGTCCAAAATAAAGGAGCTGATCCGTCAAGATTTTCAATTTCAAGTACATTACACGCCTTTCTTTATCCAAACCAAACGGGTGGAAAGTTTTCCAGAAGTGTTTCTGGAGAAAGTATCCTCATAATGTCCAGAATCACCCTTATATAAAGTTAACAGAGCTGCAAGAAAAAGAAAAACCTATTTGAAAGAGACTGTTAAAGTTGGGATGAACCAGACACACGCTAAAAAGGTTCCGTCAAAGTTATCTTCAGAGATAGGGGATGATGGTATAGAACTGGAGGTTGAATCTTCGTTACTAACCTATGGTTCTTTTTATTACTTTCTAAGAAAGAAAAATTAAGCAGTGTGGCATGCCGGTGTCCGATATGGAAGCAAAATGGTCATTGTTCATGCAATGATATTACTGAAAACAAAACAGCGG
>CAUZXS010005456.1:0-32879 GCA_963585895.1 Sepioteuthis lessoniana | reverse complement strand
CGCGCAAATTCGAAAGTCGACCCTTCTCGTTCGGAGTCTAGTTCTCAACTAACTGGCTTTTTCAAATCTCCCAAAATCCTCCACGCGCGCTTCCGGTGCATAACGTCATTCAAGGGATTTTTATTTTGACATCTGTGAACGATACATCCTCCCCGCGTGCTCTTCAACACCTGTGATCAAGTTTGCACCGAACTAACCAATGTGCTGAGCCGAAACGTTCTCACCTAACTAAACACCAAGGCAAGATATATGAAACGAAATCCCTCGGCCATTATATAACAGTAAGTATAGAAAAGAGCAAGGATAGAAAAATTGGAAATACGAAATATGAAGAGGATGGTTTAGTTAGTTGGTTGGTAAGTTAATTTTACGGCACGTCAACTAAAGTTAGGTAATTTAATGCAAAGTGTTTGTTAAGTTATTTAGTTCAATCGCTATCGATACTTGTTGGTTATGCCAAAACCTTTCACACACACACACACATATATATATATATATACGAGGGTGAGTCCTTTAGCACTGCAACATTTACCAACACCAGAACATGTATCAATTATCAAAATCAAGGTAGTTCTCTGTGGATCACATCTACTACCCATCATAGTCATCATTTCTCTGAATAGCAATGTTCCCCTTCGAATTAGAGCATATATGTCTGCCTCGTAAATTTCTGTTGACTGTTCTTTGAGCCACTTCATCACCGTAGTTTTAATTTCCTCGTGACTGGCATAATGTTTATCCTCTCTTTGACCCATGAAAGGGGGTTTAAGAGGCAAACAGAGGCTCAGTCGACGTATTCTACAATCCCAACCAACAGGCTGGTCAGAGTTATTTCAATCGAAATCTGTATATATATATATATATATATATATATATATATATATCCTTGAGTAGGCTAAAGTATTCTCGGCACAAACAAGACAGAATGAGGTGAAATGAAAAGCACAGAAACATTCTGAAATCTTTCTATCCATCTATTCCCGTCTGTTCTTATCTATCTATCTATCTATCTATCTGACTTGAGAAACTTTTATGCTCAACATATTGATTTGAAAGTAAATGTGTGCATAGCATGTGTTCCGATTTGGGTAGGACGAGATTCTTTCCACGTATATATATATACATATATAAGTGTACGTGGTGTGTGTGTCTGAATTATCAAATGACCAAATAAATCGTTGTTTAGGTTCTCTGCTGTGTCATCATACAACTTGTTGAGGTAATGGGTTAGGTGTGAGTACCCATCTCCTCTCACGATTTGATGCGACAGATCTTACTGGGTTAAGTGGTCTTAGCAACGGGAAGCAGAAATGGACATAAATTAATCGTTAGCCCTCTTTCGCCCATAAACCTACCTTCTATTATTGTTTGCCTTTTCAGATCTATCTATCTATCTATCTATCTATGTAATTCAGTTTAAATCTATCTATCTATCTATCTATCTATCTATCTATCTATCTATCTCTGTCTACTCATCAAATTCTTACTTTGAAGTTGGAAGCATTTTCTCACACATCCATACACTTATCTATCTATCTATCTATCTAATACATACATACATACACACATACGCACACACACACACACACACACACACACATACAAACATATATATATATATATATATATACACGTTGAAAGGATCTCGTCTAAACAAAAACGGAACCCATGTTATTCAACATATTTATTTATCAATTCAGTCTGTTTGGCATAGTGTATCTCAAGTTATATATATATATATATATAGAGAGAGAGAGAGAGAAGATTTGGTAACGTTTGATACATATTTTTTTAATTGACAGAACCATAATATAGCCTAAAAAGGGATGGATATGCTCAAACCAACCAACCAACCAACCCAACATCCAAGCAATAGAACAGACTGCAACGTACAAGCAGTTTACATATTTAACTGATAGATGGATTAGCATTTAAACTGTCTCTTGGAAAGTATTGAGAGAGACAGAGAGACAGAGACAGGGAGACTGAGAGAGACAGAGAGTTATTTTCCGTAAGATACTGGTAGGCAAACCATTCATGGTTTATAGCAATTTTAGTTGGAGCCTTTGCAATGGTCCGCTCAACCCTAGAAATGAATCTAGGGGGACTGGAGATGAGAGGATTAATCAAGACCATTTAAACCACAGCAGTATTAAAATCAGCTGGAGTAATTAATTGAGTCCTGGAGAAATGAAAAGACTTCCTTTCATTCAGTCCCCCGGAAGAAATAAAACACCACTTAAAACTGAGGCAAAAGACTCATAAGAAGTGAAAATATAGGATAAAGAGGATTGTATTCATGCCTTTATTATAGGGTGCAGAAGCAAAATATAGGATTGGGGAGATTGGATTCATGCCTTCACTATAGAGTGCAGAAGCAAAATATGGGATAGGGAGGATTGGATTCATGCCTTTACTATAGGGTGCAGAAGCAAAATATGGGATAGGGACGATTCGATTCATGCCTTTACTATAGGATGAAGAAGCAAAATATGGGATAGGGAGGATTCGATTCATGCCTTTACTACAGGGTGCAGAAGCAAAATATCGATTAATTTTTAAAACATTTCTGATTATTCCAATCAAAAATAAAACGTGATAAATCTAAATTTTCATGATTAGCTCTGCTATTAAAACACTTTTTCAATAAAATTCAGCTCAATATCAGTGAGCGAGAAAAGAAATGAAAAGAATCTATGATTTGCTTAACGCCGAACCCCTCCAAAAAATAATTGGAATTTCTTTATGGCCTCAATCAAGCCCAGATCATAACCCTGTTGATTACACAATATGGGACGTTTTAGAAAATAAAACAAATGCAACGTCTCATCCAAATATTGGTTCGCTTTAGACTGCTGTTAAGGAGGAATGGCATAAAATGTCTGAGGAATTTATTTTGAACGTATGCAAATCGTTTTAAAGGCGTATTGATACGATAATGGAAAAAAAATGGTGGCCATATTGAGTAAATTTACTGTTTTGTGTCTATCTTCTTATTTTGTTGATTAGTTTTTGAAATTAAAATTACTCTTGTTTTATAATAGAGTCGAACCCTGTACTTCTCGATCTGAGATATATATATATATATATATATATAGATAGATAGATAGATAGAGACAGTTACAATCCTACTCGACACATTTTTGAACAGTTGCAGACTGTTTGAAATCATAATATCAGTTTTTTCGCACAACAGCACAAACGAGGGAAAACGCTCTCGAGATGATAGCGAGGAGAGAGAATAGATTAGCTTTTTGACAGACTTAAGTATTAACGACCTGCGAGTGAACCCGGTTCCGACGTATGATTATTGTAGATATTTCAACTGCCTGCAAGGGTTGCGCATGCATAAGACACGCTGGTGTAAGCAATGTAATTTTCTAATCGAAGAAAGTAAAATCGAATGATAGGATGAAGAACAGAATTCAGGTTCATATTGCTGATCATCAGTGCATGCGTGAAATTCCGAGCAAAGCCTCTCATTAACACTTGCCAGCTATCATAACTGTCCCACTGAACGTAAGGAAGTAAATTACGAGGTGCATACGATAATTTTCCAGACTTTTTTCGTATGGTCACTTTTATTGATTGTACACACATGAAACTCTAGTTCCCTTCGAAGTAATCTCCTCCGGCTGCAATGCGCAAGTTGTACCGTTTCAACAGCTTCTGGAAGGCCCCATGGAAGTCCTCTTGTGTGAGCGTGTCAATGACCTTCGTCACAGTCTCTTTCATCTTCTCAATTGTTTCATAACGACAGCCTCTGAGGTCAGGGAATAACCAAAAGTCACAGGGAGCAAGGTCTGGACTATAGGAACGGTGAGGAACTGTCTTGATATCCATCTTGCTCAAATAGTCAGTGACAAGGATGGAGTTGGGGACTGGTGTATTGTTCTGGTGGAAATGCCACTGACCCGATCTGAACAGTGTTGGCCTCTTTCAACGGAATCTCTCTTCCTGAACTCCCTTTAAACGTCAACATAGTAACCCTAAGCCTAACCCTTTGGCTAATCAACTCTGGTGTTCTGACTTCCTTACTCCTCCCACACCTCTCATCATCCCTCACAGACTCCCTGGCTTCCTTGAATCTCTTATACCACTCAAAAACCCATGCTCGATTCAAACAAGATGCTCCAAAAGCAGTTTGAAGCATTCCGTACGTTTCTGTGGCATTTTTTCCAAGTTTAAAACAGAATTTTACTGCATATCGTTCTTCTAAAGTGTCCTTACGTCCAGATGGCATGTTTGAAATTCACCAGCTGTGACAATCAGGCTTTAGTAGGGTGTATTCCAATTGCTGCTGTAGCTGTTCTTTTGAATCTGAAATCATAAAAATTGGTCAGCCATCTTATAAGATGTATAGCAATAACATACTGAATTTTCAAGAGTATATGAGAATTCTAAATACCCATACGAAAAAATTCTGGAAACTTATCGTATGCTCCTCGTATCTTATATCAAAGTTTCCTACTTACTCAATTGATTGTTTAACACTGAAAAGTGCTCAATAGAAAGAATCCAGTCATTTTAAATATGAGTCTCCGTTGTGCAGTGGCTAACATAAGTTCGAACTAAAGTCGTGGTGTAACGTCAACATTCTGACTAATACCTGTGGGAAAGGTATGAAAACCCTCAGTTCTGGGTTATATATTACCACTGCTACTCACTTACAATGTTATATAATTGCGGAATGATTCTTTTTATATTATCATTTTTCGTTGGTTATATCTTATCATTCAGTTTAGTTAGGCTTAGAACTATTCGGCTTAGTGCACGTGGAGGTTCACACATTGAGTGCACGTGTTCACGCTCGTGCGCGGAGGATGTGACAATCACAGAGGTCATAATAAAAATCCTAGATAGGAAAAGGGACTGGATTGTGGATGACGTCATATCCTGAAGCGAGGGGCTGGGAATTTTGATGATTTTTGAAAAAAAGCAGTGAGTTGAGATTTGACGCTGGACGAGGTTAGTTGATTTTTGAGCCTGGGCGAGGCCAGTCCAGTTGGGACTACGGGATGCGCCGCGCGTTTGTTGGGTCAGATGGAACAGTCAGCATAGTAAAAATTGTGTCTCTCTCTCCTCGTGTCGAAAGACTAAACTCAAGAAGGTAATAATGTTGTATTTTGACCTTCGACCCGGCCAAACTTGCCCTTCCAAAGTGATGCACCGGAAGGAAGTGACACATTCCAATGGCAGTTATGAGAGAAAATCGCGTAGGCGGGCTTGGCTGACGAAATGGGACAAGGTAAAAAATCCCATGATACACTCATAGACTGATGCACCGGAAGAGAGTGATCTGTGAACTGCATGACAGTTATTTCCGCTTGATGACTATCAAATATGCCATTCCAAAGAGTGAGTGGGCGATTGAGTAGGCGTTGAACTATTATATAACTCGGTCAAGACAGGAAGTCAGACAGTTGGGATCAGAGACGTCAGAGACAAGAAGTGGTGGGGAAAGCCACACCCGGCCAAAGGGGCCCTAGGGACCCCCGATGGAGATTTGGTGACCAGTTGGTGATAAGATGCAGTAAAGAAAGCCATCATCCAGCAGAGAGCTGGGCCCCTGGGCCTCCGGTTGAGCAGCCCTGGAGAACGAGAAAGACACAATGCTGACAGCCATAAGAGTGGTGGTCAATATATTGGCCTAGAGGTTAGAGAGTTCGCCAATGGCCCGGGAGACCTGGGTTCAATCCCAGGTCGAGTCATACCAAAGACTCAAAAAATGGTACTTGATGCCTCCTTGCTTAACACTCAGCATTATAAGGTACGGATCAAGGGTAAAGTGGAGCAATCCAGGGAAAGGAGTAGCGCCCTCCCCTACACCTTGGTGTAGTAAGCTATCGAAAAGGGAGCCTTCGCGTCACCCTCGACTATGGTCGCCAACTTTACTTTTACTTATATATATTTATAAAGAAGTCTTCCTGCGTCTGTTATTCATTGCGTCAGTATATATTCAGCATATATATATATATATATATATATATATATATATATATATGTATTACGTGTTTGTACAGTTAATCATGGTCATGGTTATTGAGTGGCTATACAACAATAAACGTTTCGAAACAGAACTAAAGAAAGTCGTCAGTATTTCGGGATTCCTATACATATGAACGTTTCCCATATCCGTATATTTTATATATTCGTATTTTAAATATGCTACAACGAGAGTGGCTTTTGCACTGGATTATGCACAAAGGTTTATATGCCGTTGTAAACAAAAAGACCGAAGTAGGACACTGGAAAGGATTTTAATTTAAGATGAACCTTTTCACCCAAATGATAGTTAAACACCAAAAAGAACCAATATAGTGGCATTTTAAATATCGCAGGAAATACTTGTATGACCTTTATACCACATAAGAGTAAATAAATTTCCCTTTTTTAAACAAACAAAAAAAAACAAAAACAAAAACAAAAACAAACAAATAAAACCTAGTCGACTGGGGCTGTAAAATACACTAACAACATCTCTGCAGAGGGGGTGAGACCCACCCCAACGAGAGTCGTGGAAAAGACCGTAAACAATCAGATGGCGAGGTTCCAGACTTGGAAATTTGGGAAATATTATGTACCCCTTGTTTGCCATGGCTCTTACGCTCACTCTGACTCTGAGCAGTAGCACCTGATAGGGTCCTATTAATAAGTCAAATAGAACAAACTGTGTGCAAACAAATGACTGATGTTAAATTGTGACTGTTTTAAAACAATACTTGAAACCATTTAACTCTATGCAAAAAAAAGAGCTCATGGTCGTTTAAGAGTGTTATCTACAAAATTTGTTTACAAATCATAGATATATTTTATGTATATATGTAAATTGAGGATTTGTCATTAAATAACCTACAATGGTTGATATGCCATAAAACCCATCCCAACCAAATCATATATATTTAATATATATGTATAAAGAGGATTTGGCATTAAATAACATACAATGGTTGATATGTCATAAAATCCAACCCAACGAAAACATATATTTAATATATATGTATAAACTGGATTTGGCATTAAATAACCTACAGTAGTTGATATGCCATAAAACCCAATCAATGGCAGGTCTTCAGGGCTACATCCCGTATCCTCACATAGCTGCTGAATATATGTTCGAGCTGGTCGTCCTGCTTTTGCCCGGCCATATGTGGGGGTCCATAGGAGTACATCACTTATGAGCTCGTCCCTGCTTCTTCAGCAGTGTCCTGCATGTATGGTTCGTCTAACTTGTATAGTTTTCGTGATGGGAGGCAGGTAGCTGTATAGTTGGTGCCTTGTGGGGTGTAGCCGCCAGGACTTGTTCAATATTGCTCGCAGCATTCTTGTGTAATTGCCGTATATATATATAATCCAAAGAAAATAGTCTTTGGATTAGACTATTAAGAAATAATCCAAGGGGAATAGGAATTTCCAGTTGAATGTTCAATATCAGAGGCTACCGAATGTGAAATAAACTTCAGATTAAAAATACGTGGAAACTTATGTGTAGAACAAAAACATTTTATATAAAATCAAACGAAACAAAATTTAGTTCTGTTGTTCCATTATAAATTGGTTTCAGCCATATAAAATGGTCTTCTTCAGATGGAAAAAATACAGCTATGTATTTGAATATAATGTAGTCTTGTTTACATGTAAATGTAAATCTGTCTAATTTATATTAAAATGTACAGCTGTATTTTATCCATCTGAAGAAGGTCATTTTATATGATTGAAACAAATTTATAATGGAAATTGAACTTTTTTTCGTTTAATTTAGATATATACTTATATATGTATGTATGTGTATGTATGTGTATATGTGGTGTACAACACTGCTGTTGTTTTCTGAAGAATGTACGCATGTTAATATTTATGGGGATAAAGGGTTCTAACCTTTTCCAGAGGTATTAGTCCAGGAATCAACTTAAACCATGACTAGCAGGCGAAGTTGCGATCCAGCACGTTTGTACTCCGTTACGGGGGCTTCTCCCATGATACATCGGCGCCATCTTGACATTGTCTTACACTATATCAATCCTTTTTAGGTTTTTCAATATTAAAGCCATTTTTTCCTTTTTTTTTACTAGCGATTATATGATTTAAACCTTCAGTTAATCATTCTTTCTATAAGTAATTTGTACACAGTTATATAGTTTCAAGTATTCCTAATAATTTTCCCTGGCCCAGAAATAGAGCCCTAACACTTACTGCCACTCCAGGCCCGAGAGGATATGGGAATGGTAGAAACAAAAATATAACACCATATTTCTCAGAGATCCAGAACGAGAATTAATCCATCGGATGCATTTTATTTTCCTACCCAAAATATCATTTCCTGTGGGGATCAACCCTTTTTTGAGGATGCTTTTGTTTGTTTGGGTTTTATGGCATATCAACCCTTGTAGGTTATTTAATGCCAAATCTATTTTTATACAAATGAACAGTTCATTTCAAACATTTCAGCTTAGCATAAGTATTCAGTATAGTTCTCAAAAACATTTCTATTTCAAGCTATTCAGTTTAGTCAAGCAGTTCTATTTCAAACACTTCAGTTTGGCGTAAGTTCAGTTTCAAAGTCAAAAACAGTTCTATTTCAAACAATTTAGTTCAGCATACAAAACAGTTTCATTTCAAACAATTCAGTTTAGAATAAGTACACAGTTTAAATGTCCAAACAGTTCTATTTCAAACAATTCTGTTTAGCATGAATACACAGTTTAGTTCTATTTAACCCATAGATAGGACCCTATCAGGTGCTACCACTCTGGGCCAGGTGGACCTGGGAGTAATGGCAGTGAACGGGTACTCCGCATCACCCAAAGCTCCAGCATTACTGTAGCCTCAGCATCAGATTTTTTAGTGTCATATCTAGGAGACTCGTTGGGTGGGTATTACCCTTCCGCTGAGAAGCAGTGGTGTATTCTACAGCCCTAGCCGACGGGGCAATTTTAAGGCTGCAGTGAATGTATTCTACAACCAATTGACAGGGCAATGTTGTGAGTGTATATTGTATTTCACTTTTAGATGAAGCTCTATGAATTATAGTTGTTATTAGAAGCGGGCAGTAATCGCTGATATTATTACCCTCGGATATCAAGTGGACCATTGATGATTATAAAGTAATTTGAGCTCAAATATTTTATTAGTCTATGCTTAATGTACACACCATTTTCTAAATCTAACATAAATGTTTTCATCGTGAAAGAATCTTTTGACAGATAACGTTGATTTGCCTTGTGATGTGTTTGTTCTCTCTGACCTTTTGGCGATGTTTCGCAGCCTCAAAGGATTTGAAAACCTACTCGTGACTGCATAGAGCTAAGTAAAAGTCACGTATTAGTTGAATGCCAATTTGGGACAGAGATCGAAATGTCCTGGAAATTACTGGGCAGTGTGATTGGTGCAAAACTAGTCACACGGATCCCATTAGAAATTCTATCTATTCCCACTGGACACAGAGACAGACTGTTTCCCTTTCGTAAGAAACGTGGGCAGTTTCCACATCCAGTCGGTTTTAGGATGACTGCATCCATGTATAAGAGTGAAAATTCTGGATAACTAACGAAACTTGCTGTCACTCAGACCATTTACGACTGAGGCAAAATCTCAGATAGAGGATAATAATAATAATAATAATAATAATAATAATAATAATAATAATAATAATAATAAGAAGAAGAAGAAGAAGAAGAAGAAGAACCTGTCGTAGAGTGGACTTTACCATCCTGGTGGACAGCCGAGTGAAAATCAAAGAAAGCGAAAAGGGAGTCAAGTACTTGGACCTAGTCAGAGGACTGAGAAAGCCGTGGAACATAAGAATAATTGTTATTGGCATTTTGGCCCTGTTCACAAAAATTTTGAAAAAGTGCTTGAAGAGTTAGAAATCCACAGTTTAATCGAGGGCATTCGGACTAAAGCATTTTCTAGATCGACCAGATGACCGAGAAGAGTATCAGAGACCTGTGGAGACTTGTTGTCTCTCAGTCTCCTGTGAAAAACCATCTGCTAAGGCTGATGTGAAAAACACACATGAAGTAAACTAATAATAATAATAATAATAATAATAACCCTGCCAGCCAAAATACTGAGAAGAGTCCTGAAGACTTGAGGTGACTTGCTGTCACTCAAACTTCAGTGAAAAGCCATCAGCTAACACTGATGTGAAAAACTCTAAAGGAGTATAATAATAATAATAATAATAATAATAATGATAGACTCGCATAAACTCCTATGGGACTTTAGCATATAAATGGATCACTTAATCCAGACCTCATAATAATCAACAAAAATAAGAGAATCTGTAAAATTGTCGACTTTGTTGTCCAGGCGGACCACAGAATAAATCTGAAGGAATGTGAAAAGAAGGATAAGTACCTCGACCTTGCTAGAGAATTAAAAAAAAATGTAGAACATGAAAGTAATGATTGTCCCAGTTGTGATTGGTGCGTTAGGCACAATAACTAAAGGATTATTTAAAGGCCTGGGGGACTTGGAAGTTGGCGGACGGGTAGAGACTATCCAAACGACAGCACTGCTAAGAACGGCCAGAATCCTGAGACGCGTCCAGGAAACTTGAGAAGACTTGCTGTCACTCAAACTCCAGTGAAAGACCATCAGCTAACACTGATATGAAAAACTCTAAAGGAGTATAATAATAATAATAATAATTATGAATTGAAATTTGATCATAGTACCAAATGGTAATTGCACACACCAGAATCCATACGAAACTAATCGCCTAATTCCCGTCAGAACTCTATAAAAGTAAAAAGAAAAGTAAGTAAAGTCGGTGATTTTAGTCGATGGTGACCCAAAGGCTCCCTTTTCGATAGCTACAACACCAAGATGTAAGGGAGGGCGAAACTCCTTTCTCTCGATTGTTCTACTTTACCATTGATCCATACCTTATAATGCTGAATGTTAAGCAAGGAGGCATCAAGTGTCATTTTTTGAGTCTTTGGTATGACTCGACCTGGAGATTGAACCTCGGTCTCCAGGGCCATTGGCGAACACCCTAACCATTATGCCTAGAGTGTTTATTAACAAAAAAAGAAATAAATTAAAATTAGAATAAAAAATAAAAATAAAAAAATAAAAAATAAAACGAGAACTTGTCGCGTAATAGATTTCATCTTTCCGGCGTCCGACAAAGAAAAATTAAAAGAAAACGAAAAGATAGACCATTACTTCCACGTTGCCAGAAAACTAAAAAAAAAAAAAATGGTGACGGTAATACCAGTTGTCACTGGTGCACTTGGAACGATTCACAAAAACTTTGAAAGAAACTGGAGGAATCGGTGATCAGAGAAGGATGGAAACTTCCTGACTACGGCATTGTTGAGATAACCCTTAATTCTGAGAGACCTGAAGTGTCTTGCTGTCATTCAGTCTCCACTGATGGCTTGGTTTCTTTGCTTAATGGCATATCAACTTTTGTTGGTTATTTAATGCCAAAGCTATTCTCCTAGAAGATCAGTAGTGGTACTATTTCACCCGTAGCTGGGAGCATAAGGGGGTTCATACCTTTCCCAAGGGTATTTGTCCGAAAGTGAACGTAATAGCGCGACTGGAATACGAACTCGCTTACTACGATTCCGCAGTAAATCGCTTTAACCATTACACCACGAGGACACCCCCAGCCTCCAGTGAAAAACCAGCAAAAACACTATAAAAAAACTCACAAGGAGTAAATGTATAATTATAATAATAAGTGGTTTGTTTTTTTTGGGTTTCATGGCATATCAAACTTTGTAGGATATTTAATGCCAAATCAATTCTTATGCAAAATAGTTCTATTTCAAACAATTCAGTTTGGCATGAGTACACAGTTTAATTGTCAAAAACATTTCTATTTCAAGCTATTCAGTTTATTCATACAGTTCTAATTCAAACAATTCAGTTTAGCATAAGTATGCAGTTTATTTCTATTTGACCCATAGATTGGACCCTATTAGGTGCTACAACTCCGGGCCAGAATGGACCTTGGAGTGATGGCAATGAATGTGTACTCTGCATTCCCCAAAGCTCCAGCATTACTATAACCTCACCATCAGATTGTTTAGAGTTATACACAGGAGCACCCACCAGCCGACTGGGCAATATCATTTTTCATATTAAATAAACTGAAATAAAACTGTTTTTGACATTCAAACTGCGTGCTTATGCTAAACTGGATTGTTTGAAATAGAACTGTTTTGACATCTAACTGTATGTAAATAAATGACTGATGTTTAATTGAATCGTCAGTGATACATAGCAATACTTGAAATCATTTACCTTTGTTGACTAAACTGAATAGCTTGAAATAGAAATGTTTTTGATACTTATACTGTGTACTTATGCTAAACTGAATTGTTTGAAATACAACTGTTTTTATGTATAAAACTCGATTTGGCATTAGATAACCTACAATGGTTGATATACCCGAAAACCCCACCTACCAAACAAATATATCATATGAAAAGCTATCGTTTGTCTGGTAAACAGGTCGCTTACAGTACCAACTGTTTCTAAGCATCACCCAATGCTGCGTCCCCTGTCATTGCTATCACTCCCAGGTCCATTCTGGCCCCGAATTGGTAGAACCTGATAGAGTTCAATCTATGTGTCAAATAGAAATAACCTGTGTACTTATGCTAAACTGAATTGTTTAAAATAGAACTGTTTTTTTATTGAAACTGTGTACTTATGCTAAATTAAAATCTGTGAAATAGAACTGTTTAGATGCACAAAGATGGATTTAGCAAGGGTTGATATGCCATAAAACTAAGCTAAATGAATTTTTTTGAAAAATAATACTAGAAAAAAAAACCCAATAAAGATTGACAGAGCTTCATTTGAAAAAATAAATGTATAAAAATAAAAATAGGTAATGATTGTGCTCTCATCTGAGTACCTCATTAGTTAGAATTAGTTGGGCTATGTCTAATTAGGTCCAATGGCAAATTCAACGATCAACCATTGAACTCGAAACGGTGAGGCAGACCGACTAAGCACACTGAAACGGTGCATATGATTTTGTGCTCCAACCGATGAGGCTCGTCACTATTTTGATGGAACTTAAGCGAGTAAAAGATAAAAAAAAATAATTTGAAATTTTCACTTTGGAATAAATCGATTGAGTTAGCATCGATTTCGGGAACCTATCGATCATTTAAACGCTCTCAGCTGGATGGGTTTGATTGAAACAGAAGCAATAGACACGGCGGATTATACATTGTTTTTGGTTTGGTTTTAGAATCTAAAACTGTACAGGAAGCTGTTGTTGGAACACCTTGAAGACAATTCAGACAACTTCGTTCGTCGTTCGTAGATTAGTGTATTTGTATGTGATCGGTTGAATATTGGAAAATTAATATTGATAGATCGAGTGAAGAAGAAGGAATAAGAAAGATTAAGAAAGAATAAAGGAAAGTTGATGGAGAAAAAGAAAACAAGAGAATGATATACGAAACAAAAGAAGGATGGAATAAGAAACTTCGAAGGCTGAAACAAAAAAAAAAAAAAAAGAAAAGAAACGGTAGGATGAATAAACGAAGGAAAGAAAAAAGTGCAGAAAAATGAACAATAAATAAGGAAAAGAGACAAAAGAAAGAAAGAAAGAAAGAAAGAAAGAAAGAAAGAAAAGGAAAAATCAAAGACAGAAAGAAAGAAAGAAAGAAAGACAGATAGAAAAGGAAAAATGAAAGAAAGACAGAAAAGGAAAAATGAAAGAAAGACAGAAAAGGAAAAAT
Organism: Sepioteuthis lessoniana; assembly: GCA_963585895.1. Classification (NCBI taxonomy): domain Eukaryota; kingdom Metazoa; phylum Mollusca; class Cephalopoda; order Myopsida; family Loliginidae; genus Sepioteuthis; species Sepioteuthis lessoniana. Next base: position 19,161 of record CAUZXS010005456.1, on the reverse strand, counting down.
GAAAGAAAGAAAGAACGAAAGAAAGAGAAAAATAAAAATCAAAGAAAGAAAGAAAGGAAGGGAAAAATCAAAGAAAGAAAAAAGTAAGAAAGAAAGAAAGAAAAGGAAAAATTAAAGAAAGAAAGAAAGAAAAGGAAAAATCAAAGAAAGAAAGAAAGAAAGAAAGAAAAGGAAAAATCAAAGAAAGAAAGAAAGAAAAAAAAGGAAAAATTAAAGAAAGAATGAAAGAAAGAAAAGGAAAAATCAAAGAAAGAAAGAAAGAAAGAAAAAAAAGAAAGAAAGAAAGAAAAGGAAAAATCAAATAAATAAATAAAGAAAGAAAGACGAAAATAAAGAAAGAGAATCGGAATATAAGAGTGAACGAGAAATTCGAAGAAAATAAGAAAAAAAAAAAGGAAAAAAGAACAACAAAAATAACCGAAAGGAAGAATAAAAAGGATGAATTGCAGATTATATATATATATATATGAAGACCCGTAGGATAGTGGCTAACAAGCTGGACGGAACCATCATAGTAAGCGTGTTTCAATTCAAGTCATACTATTATGTTCCTTTTCGGACTGATGCTCTTGCAGAAGGCATGAACTCTTTTAACCCCCAGCTACAGAGCCTCTACAGCTCTGCTAGAAAGATGGCTTTGGTATAAGATAGCACACGAAATATGATATACCATTAAACAGAAACAAGCAAGAAATATATATATATATATATATATATATATATATATATATATATATATATATATCTTTTAGAAAAACAAAAACCGGTCACATTAGGATTATAAATTTATTTCTATCCTGTTATGGGTATTGATATGAATATATCAAGATATGGTGAGACTATAACTGGATCTATCTATCTATTTGCCTACCTGCATATCTGTCTGTGCTTCTATCTATCTGAAAGAGAAAAAGGGATTGTGAGACAATAAATCTATCTATCTATCTATCTATCTATCTATCTATCTATCTATCTATCTATCTATCAGACTGGCTGTTGGTCTGTATGTCTCTCTCAGTTACTATCTATATAAAAGAGAAAAATGGACAATCAGAGAATAGTCTTATCTATCTATCTATCTATCTATCTATCTATCTATCTAAAAGAATAAACCGTGCATTTTCGAACAGATTTATTTGACACATTGATGGGATCCTTACAAAACCAGAGTCGGGTCTGTTGATCAGGAAGTAATGACCATGAAGTGATAATCTATCTATCAATCTATCTACCTATCTATCTCAAATTATTTTTGATTCAACAATCTATCTATCTATCTATCTATCTATCTATCTATCTATTTTTTAGCTGATTCCATCAGACAAATAGAAAGAAAACGATGAAGATGTCAGTCGAATTATGAGGCAAAAGAAGGAGATATATATGTGGAGGTGATATCAGAGAAGGAAAAAAGAAGACAACGAAAAGAAAGAAAGAAAGAAAGAAAAAAAGGAAGACAATGAAAAGAAAGAAAGAAAGAAAGAAAGAAAGGACTGAAAAACAATTAGAGAGAAAGAGGGGGAAAGCAAATTAAGCCAAATATGAAAATTTGATGAAAAGAAATAAATAAAGAAAGAAAGAAAGAAAGAAAGTCGCAAAGTTGATATAAAAAAGTGATGAGAGGAAAGAAAAGGAGGGAGAGAGAGAGAGAGAGAGAGTGAGAGAGAGAAAGGGAAGAAGGGAGAGATATAGTTGCAGAAAATCTGATCAATAATTTATTTTATCCTCAATTATTTCCTGAAGCGGTTTTGAAAAAGACGTCACGCGATTTGCTGTGATAGATGTATATTCTAACCTGTTCGTATCTATCTATCTATCTATCTATCTAGTTAGCTAGCTCGCCAGCAAGTTCGCTATCAATCTCAGTTTATTAATATGCAATCTATCTATCTATCTATCTATCTATCTAGCTAGCTAGCTAGCTCGTTAAGTATCTATCTATCTATCTATCTAATTAATTAACAGTTAGTACAAAGGGCACAATTAACAGATAATTGGAAATAAACGAAAAACAAAGAAAAGGACAAACATTAAAATGTCATTGGGGCACATATAAAAATTACACAAGAAAATAAAATACCTAGAAAAAAACTATAAAACGAATATGGATATATATATATATATATATATATATATAGAGAGAGAGAGAGAGAGAGAGAGAGAGAGAGAGTGAGAGAGAAAGAGAGAGAGAGAGGGGGGGATTAAATATTGATGGAAAAATGATGACAAATGTGGACATAAAAATCGGTTTATGATATTTATTTGTCTTTAGCGGCTTTGATAAAAATATTACAGTATTTTGTTGTGATATAAATCAATGTATTGAGAATCGATCTCAGTCTGTTCAAATGAATGTAAAAGGTGTTTCAGAAAAATGGATATCATTTTATAATCTAATAACAGGACCAATTCTCGTAGAAATGATCTCAAATTTTCACAGCATGTGTAGAAATAACCCAGAATTCAATATTAAATTTTTCACTTCTTTTTTCTTTTTCGGGTATCGATATGCCATTTACAGTAAAAAGAACGACGTTTAACCATTTAACATTGCTTTAGATCTTCTGCCAAAGATCAAAAGGTTTAAACTAGTTGAAAAATATGAGAAATAAATCACGACTCTAAGTATATATATATATATATATATATATAGTTTAATTCCCGGTCGAGTCATGCCAAAGACTCAAAAAATAAACCTGATTCCTCCTTGCTTAACAGTCAGCATTACAAGGTACGGATCAAGAGTAAGTGGAGTAATACAGGGACAGGAGTAGTGCTCTCCCCAATACCTTGGTGTAGTAGCTATTGAAAAGGGAGCCTTCGGGTCACCCTCGACAATGGTCGACTAATTTATTTACTTGCTATATCAAACAGTAGTTTAGAAGAAAACTAAACAGCCAAAGTCGCAATGCCACAATAAAACGCATTTTGGCGCCAGTATCAGAAGATAGGTGAAAATATACCGAAAATTCTGACTAATGTACCTTAGTCCTGGACTTTAACTAAGTTAAAACTTAAGGGAAATTTAAGCCCTCCCCACCTTTTTCACGAACACATGGGAAACAGCATGATGGACGTGAAGGTATTTTAATAAACCCATTGACGGCCAAACTCAATACCTAACCTTGTCCTTGACGTGAGTTTTGCGACTTAACGCTCAGGATCGCCAGTTCGATCGGGGAACTACTGCTGCTCATCTATAAGAGTGGCTTCTATGGATTAGAATAAAAACAGCCATCGAAAGATAACCATGACTCACACTTGCTATATATATATATATATATATATATATAAGTAAATAAAGTTGGCGACCGTAGTCGAGGGCAACCAGAAAGCTCCGTTTTCAATAGCTACTACACCAAGGTGGAGGAGAGGGCACAACTCCTTTCCCTGGATTGCTCCACTTTGACCTTGATACGTACCTTCTATTGCTGAGTGTTAAGCAAAGAGGTATCGAGTATCATTTTTAAAGTGTTTGGGACCTGGGATTGAACCCAGGTCTCCCGGACCATTGGCGAACACTCTACCCACTAGAGGAATGAGCCGGTTATATATATATATATATATATATATATATATATATATATATATAACGGAATGTATTGAAGTAACTCAAATGCTATGTTTTATTTTGTATATTTTTCATTTTTTCAGTTGTTAACATGCCAGTCACTGTAAGCGAAAGGATGTTTCAACATCAAACAAAGAATTTTTAGTTGTTCTGGTTGTTAAAATCTGAGACTTTGAACGAGAATTGGTCAAGTTTCTAGATTACGAAAATGACATCAAATCATATCCACTTATTTGAAACACTATCTATCTATCTATTTATCTATCTATCTGATTCTATTCATATCTATCTATCTCAGTCTTTTCATATCTATCTATCTCAGTCTTTTCATATCTATCTATCTATCTATCTATCTATCTATCTATCTATCTATCTCAGTCTGTTCCATAGCTATCTATCTATCTATCTATCTATCTATCTATCTATCTATCTATCTACCTCAGTCTGTTCATATCTATCTATCTATCTATCTATCTTTCTCAGTCTGTTCATATCTATCTATCTATCTATCTATCTATCTATCTATCTATCTATCTATCTATCATAGCCTTGTTCTATCTATCTATCTATCTATCTATCTATCTATCTATCTATCTATCCCAGTCTGTTCATATCTATCTATCTATCTATCTATCTATCTATCTATCTATCTATCTATCTATCTATCTACCTATCTCAGTCTGTTCATATCTATCTATCTATCTATCTATCTCAGTCTGTTCATATCTATCTATCTATCTATCTATCTATCTATCTATCTATCTATCTCAGTCTGTTCATATCTATCTATCTATCTATCTATCTATCTATCTCAGTCTGTTCATATCTATCGATCTATCTCTCTATCTCAGTCTGTTCATATCTATCTATCGATCGATCTATCTATCTTTCTCAGTCTGTTCATATCTATCTATCTATCTATCTATCTATCTATCTATCTATCTATCTATCTATCTATCTATCTATCTATGTATCATAGCCTTGTTCTATCTATCTATCTATCTATCTATCTATCTATCTATCTATCTATCTATCTATCTATCTATCTCGGTCTGTTCATATCTATCTATCTATCTATCTATCTCAGTCTGTTCATATCTATCTATCTATCTATCTATCTATCTATCTATCTATCTATCTATCTATCTATCTATCTCAGTCTGTTCATATCTATCTATCTATCTATCTATCTATCTATCTATCTATCTATCTATCTATCTCAGTCTGTTCATATCTATCTATCTATCTATCTATCTATCTATCTCAGTCTGTTCATATCTATCTATCTATCTATCTATCTATCTATCTATCTATCTATCTCCATTCCCCCCTCTCTTACTTGTGAATTGACTTTTTGTGTAATATTTTTAAAAGACTGTATTGACCTTTTATCTATCTATCTATCTATCTATCTATCTATCTATCTATCTATCTCAGTCTATTCATATCTATATATCTATCTATCTATCTATCTATCTATGTCTTCAAATTTTTTAAAAACATTCTATACGCATGTATTTATTGATCTACATGTGTTGTTCAAAAATTTCTAAGCCTCACTAAGAAAGAAAAGCTATAACTGAACATTTCTGTTGTAGCAACACGCTATCACTTCTCATATAACTAAAAACAATAACTAAGATTTGTCCTGTACTATTATTTTGCCGCAACAAATATGTTCTGCGATACTCTTCTTTCCGGGTAGGGCTTAGAACATTTTGAATGGACCTCGTATCTATCTTGCCCAGTCGGCTGGGATTGTAGAATACACCGACAGCACTTCTGCAGAGGGGTAAGAACCTCCCCATGAGAGTCCTGTATATGACAATAAACTGTCTGATGGTGAGGTTCCAGTGATGCTGGAGCTGTGGGGAATGCAGAGGATCCTTTCATTGCCATTGCTCCCATGTCCACTCTGGCCTGGCATGGTAGCACCTGATAGGGCCCTATTTATCGGTTAAATAGAACTAACTGCATACTTATGCTAAACTGAATTGTTTGAATAAACTGAATGGCTTGAAATAGAAATGTTTTTGACAATTAAACTGAACTTACATCGAAAGTACGTGGTTATGCTAAACGGAATTATCTAAAATGGAACTGTTTTTTGACATTGAAATTGTACTTACACTGAACTGATTTGTTTAAGAGTTTCGACATTTAACTGTAGAACTGCTTGCCTAAACTGAATAACTTGAAATTGAAATATTTTTCTGATTTAAACTGCGTACTTATGCAAAACTGAGTTGTTTGAAATTGAACTATTTTCATAAAAATAGATTTGGCGTTATCCTACAAAGGTTGATATGTCATAAATCCCAACCAACCAACCAACCAACCAACCAAATCCTCTCAATCAATCTATCTATCCATATTTACCAACCCCTCCGTTAGGGCAGGATATGGCACAAGGTCAATTTTTAAGCGGAGTTTAGCAGGTTTGAATTCAGAGTTATCTTTCTAGTTGCCTCACTAAGGCTGAAGAAACCAGTCTGCCATACTATTTACCCATAGCTGGAGTGAGAATAATTGGATTCATACCTTTCCCAAAGGTATTAGGGCTATGTGAAATGCAATCAGCCTCGTCCAGGATTTGAACTCGCCTCACCGTGTCCATTTTCTACAACGATAACCGTTACACCAAGGGCACCTCCCAACCCTATCAGTCTATCTATCTATTGCTACGACATATTTACTTTCTGTTGTATCCTTGGAAAATATTTCCTGTGCCTGAATTAGATTGTACTTAACATCTTGCGTCACATTCATAAAGTCGATGTTTCATATCAAAGTGATAATTTATAAATAGAATAAGGAAGTTAAAGGAAAATGACCGACTGTTGACCCTAATGATTTCACTAAATATAATGACCGGTTATTTCATTAATTTGCTTGTGAGGTAAACTTGCCCTGACAACTAATTCACTTTGTCTTATAAGTAATTCAAATTATCACAGGATCTTTGTGAAGAAGTCCATCTCGGTGAAATTGTGTCAAACAGGTCATTCTCCGATGGTCAAGGCTTCAGCAAATACATTTTCAATAGTTTGGTTGGTTGTTTGGGTTTATGATATTTCAACCATCGTTGGTTATTTTATGCCAAATCCATTTTTATACAAATATAAAGTTCTATTTCAAACAATCCAGTTTAGCATAATTCATGATTATCATCATGTCGTGCCGCCAGCACGGATATCTCTGACCCTCTCTCGCCACTTCTCCCTATTATTCATCGCCTCTGGCAGGTCCTCAGGGTTACATCCTGTGTCCTCACATAGCAGCTGTATGTATGTTCGAGCTGGTCGTCCTGATTTTGCTTGGCCATATGTGGGGGTGCATCGGAGTACATAACTTATGAGCTCGTCCTTGCTTCTCCAGCAGTGTCCTGCGTGTCTGGTTTGTCTAACTTGTATAGTTTTCGTGATGGGAGGCAAGTGGCCGTAGGGTTGGTGTTTTGTGGGGTGTTGTCGCCAGGACTTGTTCAATATTGCTCTCAACAATTACATAGTTTAATTGTCAAAAACATTTCTATTTCAAACTATTCAGTTTAGTTAAATAGTTCTAATTTAGTCATTTCAGTTTGACATGAGAATAGATTTTTTTTACACACAGTTAAATGTCCAAACAGTTCTATTTCGAACAATTCAGCGTAAGTACAGTTTCAATGTCAAAAACAGTTCCATTTTAAGCAGTTCAGTTTAGCATACAAAAACAGTTCTATTTCAAACAATTCACTTTACCATAAGTACGCATTTTTGTTCCATTTGACCCATATATAGGGCCCAATCAGGCGCTCACACTCCGGACCAGACTGGACCCGGGAGCGATGGCAATGAAGGGGTAATCTACATTCATCAAAGCTCCAGCATTACTGGAACCTCACCATCAGATTGTTTAGTGTCATATGTAGGACATTCTTTGAAGCGGGGTCTTACCCATTTGTAGAGAAGCAGTCGGTGTATTCTACAGCCCCACCCGACTGGACAAGGGGGACAGTTAGCGGTACTTGATGGTTCTCTATGCGATCATCTAACTGACTGGGCAATTGGAAGTAGTATAAACCGGTTACCGAAAATGGCTCCAAATGCTTCATGGTCAAGTTGGAATGAAACTCTAGACGGAACCACTGTGTCAGCTGTTGCAAAAAAATAGATATCACTGTACAAGGTTTGACACAGGGTCAATTAAGTTGAGTTATGCTTTTATTCCTTGAGTGGATTTTCCCAGAGCTAGGGGAGAAGAGGGCGCTAATCGTTTCCCTGGATTGCTTCACTTTACCCTTGATCCCCACCTTATAATGCTGAGTGTTAAACAAGGAAGTATCAAGTACCATTTTTAAAGTCTTTGGTATGGCCCGACCTGGGATTGAACTCCGGTCTCCAAGACCAATTAGCCGGTTAGAGCGAAGTTTGTAGGACATGGATAAATCTTAAGAAAAAAAGAAAGACAATGGTGAATCGTGATAGTATTTACCCAACCCCTCCGCTCGGGCAGGATATGACACAAGGTCCATTTTTAAGCGGAGTTTAGCAGGTTTGAATTCAGAGTTTTCCTTCTCCTAGACTAGTTGCCTCACCAAGGCTGAAGAACCTAGTCTGTCCTACTATTTACCCATAGCTGGAGGGAGAATAATTGGATTCATACCTTTCCCAAGGGTATTTGTGCTATGTGAAATGCAATCAGTCTCGTTCAGGATTTGAACTCGTGTCGTCGTGTCCATTTCCTACGACGATAACGACTACACCACGGGCACCTCCATAAATCGTATGATGATAAGCATAGAATTATTATTATATTTGTCTTTAGAGGCCTATATATATATATATATATGTGTGTGTCTTTCTAAAGAGCATCAGTGCAAAGTGAAACCCAAACAGTCTCCTTCACGATTTGAACTCGGGTCCACAATTCCATTTCAGTTCATAAGATCTGGCTTCTTTTAACACGTGATCAGACGCTCGCTGTGGAATAATATCCTCCCAAATTTGACGGTATTTATTTCTTTGACGTGAGTTGTCGGCGCGAATGTGAGTCGTTGTTGGTTTCTTATGTTTGAAAAGAACAGAAGGAAAGAAAATAAGACAGGATAAGGATGAAAAATGAGTAAAAAAGTAAGAATCGTACAGAAATTTTTTGAAGGAAACCTGTGTGCCAACAACAAGGTATTATCATTAGGTTAAAAAACAAAAGCAAGTGTTATATTGAAACGTAGAATAAAGGAACTAGAATTTAAATCGTATTTTGGATGTGTCTTATCAACACCATCATCGTCATCATCATCATCTTCAAAGCTGATTGCCAAGATTCTCTTTCACCATCCGCTCCTATGGGTCATTACTTTTTGGCAAATTGAGGTATCAGTACTATTGTATGCTTGCACCACTTACACACTAATGAAACTATAAGAGAAAAAGCAAAATGGGAATCGCACAAGGAAGTTTCGGCTTCTTTTAAATAAATCCTGGAAGCAGCACCCCGAAAACAACTGCTGTACGACTACTTACCTTACATATCGCAAACAATTCAAGTGGATCAAGACTTGCAAGGCACTAGCGGTTAAGTAAGGATGAAATCATAAGTGAGGTTCTACAAAGGACTCCTATAGTCTCATTCATCTACTCTGGACAGACACTGGATGCTTTCTAGAGGACTTTCAAAGACTGATGACCGACTGTTACATGAACAAGATTAAATAAATACAACTATTTGTAAATTGGAATGTAATACTGAAGAAAAATAATTTGAATGAAAGCTGGTGGGTAGGTGTTTAATGGCATATCAAACATTATCGGTTATTTAATTTCAAATACTCTTTATAAATCGATCGTAAATAAATCTATGCAATATTAGTCATTTGTTTGCTCTTAGATTACAAGTTTTTCTGATTACTCAAATAATTCTTTTTAATATTAATAATTTGTTTGCACACGGTGAAATGCTTTAAGGTATTGCAATCTTACATTAGTAATTCTATTTATCAATTATTCCGATGTAACATAAACACCGTTGCATGGTTTCAGATAACTAATGATGATAATTCTTCATCATCATCATGTCGTGCTATCAGCACGGATATCCCAGACCCTATCTCGCCACCCCTCCCTATCGTCCATCGCCTTTTGCAGGTCCTCAGGGCTTCATCCTGTATCTACACAGAGCTGTTGTATGTATGTTCGAGCTGGTCGCCCTACCTTTGCTCGGCCATGTGAAGGGGTCCACAAGAGTACATCACTTATGAGCTCGTCCCCAATTCTCCAAAAGTGTTCCGCATGTCTGGTTCGTCTAATTTTGACAGTTTTGGTGATGGGTGGTCGGTGGCCGTACAGCTGCTGCTTTGTGGGATGTTGCCTTCATGACTTGTTCAATATTTCTAGCCGCATTCTTGTGTAATTGCCGTCAAGACCATGACCGACACACAATAATCCTTAGTAAGTGTTAAAGCACTTCTATTTGGTCTGTAGATGGGAACAGCTAAACAGGGACTATCATTTCGGGTCAGATTGCACCCGGAAGTAATAAAAAGGGGGTATTTCTCGTTCCTCAGTTTTTTTTTAATGGTCCGTGAGCGGGTAATTTTTGCTGATACTTAAAAATCCTTTCATCCTCGTACAATACCGAATACGGAGTATGGAATGCTAAGCAATACGAACTTGCAATATTATATTTCCCTACTATTTTGAATATACGCGTGTCTCTCGTCAGACCTCTGTCTAACCCATTTATACATCCCCCACTTATACTTACGTGAACTCCAGCACTTGTGTTTGTTGGCTAGAGGTCCATGTTCGAACCACGAATCGGTATCAGGACGTTCTTCTGCATAATACTCAAATTTTCAGGACTGGAGATACACCAACTGATACAATTTATTGTCATATCCAGGACACGCGTTAGAGGTGTATAACTAATCTGAAGAGGTTCAATCGGGGTATTTACAGCTTCACAGGATTGGGTGGAAGGAGAATGGGGTTACAGAAGAAAAGACGAAGAAATTTGTAAAAGAGAAAGAAGGTTGAAATCGGGAGAAGATTGAAGATTTAAAATTGTGACAAGTGTGGAAATAAAAGAGGTTTATGGTGATATTTGTCTTGATCGGCTTTATGAAGTATAAATAGCGGAGTAGTGGAATTTAGGGTGATATAATGCTGCAATGCATTTGAAAGTCGATGCCAGTCGATGGCTTTTGCATTGAATAGTCTAAAAAACCAAAACAACCAAAAAAAAAAAAAAAAAAAAAAAAAAAAAAACCAACGAAACCAACAAAAACAAACCAAAACTTTCTTTGTCTGTTTCTATCTATCTATCTATCAATCGATCTATCTATCTATCTATCTTTCTTCCCACACATCTCTCTCTCTCTCTCTCTCTCTCTCTGTCTCTCTATCTATCAACGAAATTTTCACATGTCTACCTAAATAGCTTTCATTCTAATTCTTTCTTTCTTTCTCCCCCCTCACTCTATTTAGCTAGCTAGCTTTCATTCCAGTCATCGCTCTCTCTCTCTCTCTCTCTCTATCTACGAATTTTCACGTCTATCTAAATAGCTTTCATTCTAATTCTCTCTCTCTCTTTCTCTATCTATCTATCTATCTATCTACGAATTTTCACGTCTATCTAAATAGCATCATTCTAATTCTCTTTCTCTCTATCTATCGATCTATACTCGTATTTTGATATCTCTATCTAACAAGCTTTCATCCCACCCATTCTGTGTCTATCTATCTATCTATCTATCTATCTATCTATCTATCTTATACCTTGGGAAATATGTAAACATCCTTATCCACCCCAGCTCTTAGTTAAATAGTATTACAGTTATCCTACGAGAATGACTTTGGCATTGAATAAACCATGAAGATTGCTATACCATTAAACCACAAACCAAACCAATTCCAAACTATCTTAATCTGTTCCTATCTATCTATCTATCGATCTATCTATCTATCTGATACAATCATTAATTACCTCTAACGCATCCTTGACTAATATATGGAGGGATATGTTGAGATATATATCGTTTTTTTTTCAAGACGGTTACGATCTATCTATCTATTCATGCCTAAGATATGTTTAATGAATTGTGCTTTTGTTTCGAAACGCCCTCTGTACCACAAGTGAGGAAATAAACAAGGATTTAAAGCTTTGTTCCATAAAGTCAAAATTTCATACCAAAGTGACAAAATCTCCTCTCCCCCCAGATCACGATATTGTTAAACAAGCGACTGTTGACCCTGTCGATCAGAATCCGTCTGACAAATCTCTTTTGCTTGAAATCTTGACTCTTTTACACGAGAGATGCCATTCTCTATTGCAAATTAACATTCCAAATATGTCAACCTTCATTTCTGTGACGAGATTTGTCAACGGGGTTGTGTTTGAGAAAAAAACAGACAAAAAAGAATTGCTGTGCGCAGTTTATAGGACATTGATAAATTTAAAGAAAAAAGGAAAGATAAAAAAAGAAAATGGTGAATAGTATGATAATAAGAATTATCATATTTACCCAACCCCTACGCTCGGGCTGGATATGACACTAGGTCAATTTTAAAAGCGGAGTTTAACAAGTTTGAATTCAGAGTTTTCCTTCTCCTAGACTAGTTGCCTCACCAAGGCTGAAGAACCTAGTCTGCCCTACTATTTACCCATAGCTGGAAGGAGAATAATTGGATTCATACCTTTCCCAAGGGTATTAGTGCTATGTGAAATGCAATCAGTCTCGTCCAGGATTTGAATTCGTGTCGGCATGTTCAATTCCTGCAACGATAACCATTACACCACGGGCACCTCCAAGGATGGAATTATAATTATATTTGTCTTTAGAGGCCTATATATATATATATATAGTAAAAGTAAAGTCGGGGGCGACCAGAAGGCTCCCTTTTCAATAGCTACTACACCGAGGTCTAGGCGAGGTCGCTACTCCTTTCCCTGGATTGCACCACTTTACCCTTGATACGTACCTTATAATGCTGAGTGTTAATCAAGGAGGTATCAAGTACCATTTTTAAAGTCTTTGGTATGACCCGACCTGGAACTGAACCCAGGTCTCCAAGACCATTAGCGAATACTCTACCCACTAGGCCAATGAGCTTGTTAGAGCAAAGTTTATAGGACACTGATAAATTTTAAGAAAAAAGGAAAGATGAAAAAAGAAAGTCAATGGCGAATAGTATGATGATAAGCATAGAATTATAATTATATATGTCTTTAGAGGCCTATATATATATCAGGGGCGAAGATGGGACTAGTGCTACTCGTGCCCGGCACGACCAATAACTCGGTCAATGTTATTCAAAATGGATTAAAAATCATCCATTAATTTCAAGCAAACATACTTAGCCTGATCTCAATTAAATTACATATCTATTCAAATTTCGATAACTAAGTAGCCAAAAGTTCATAAATATATCTGGGAATAATACAACGATGCTGTTTTGAACGGATGGTCTTTGTCCGGCCACTGTCAGATCCATTGAACATCCAATAAAATCGGCTATAATGTTGAACACGCGTAATCCGTTTCAAGCACAAGACTCTTATAATAACAGTAATGTTAGAGAAATCTCGCTTTTGGCTGTTGCCAATGGCAAAAGCAAGTCAGAATACCGTACTCAAAAAAATTAGCACAATGTGACTGCTGACGCCTGTCTTGGGAAGAGGCTGAGGGACAGAGATAGATAGATAGATAGATAGATAGATAGAGAGAGAGAGAGAGAGAGAGAGATAGGGGGGATAGCAGATTATAGCCGTCGCCGACATCATCATCATTGCTATGGTAAATGTTGGTTAAACGGCGTGTTTTAATTCGTTTTTTCACTAACAGATCTCTATTTCTTTAATGAATGTTGCATATATTACATTCTGTAACTAAAATTTATTTATTTGAATACATTTTCAACAAATAATCTTTATTTTAAGCGAACATGAAACTACTAGTGGTGTCTGTGTATATTGTCATCAATTTCTTTATTCTAATAAACATATTTTTCTCGTCATAGTAATGAACATCTCTTTTCTTCTATACTTTTGAAAGGAAAAAAAATTATCTTATCTACTGTATTAACTAGACTACAAATTATATAGTATTTTGATTGTTTACAAAAAAACCACCATGCAAGGTACGTTAGTCAACCTGTGTTATACAATGGAGAATCACGCAATAGCAACTATGATGACTTACTTTGGGTCCACGGAGCACGGGTTGGGAACTCAAGTTGACAGAGGGCGGGGGGCACGAGTAGCAAAATTAGGCTAGAGTTGCCGCTGATATATATATATATATATATATATGCGTTTGGTTTGGTTTAAACGTTCGTGGGTCATTAAATTCTAAACTGAACCATGTATAAGAACAGTTATGGTAATATTTAACGTATAGCTGGGAGGATAAAGGGGGATTATGTCAGAATCCTTGTCGCCATTTTAGGAGTTGAGTTAATCTGTTTTTCAAATAATCCAGCGTTGGTAATCCTTGTCTGTAGATTTTCTCTGGTGTTAAAATCCAAAATATACGTCTTCCTGGCAGAAAGTTCAACAACCAATTATATTTGACGAGATTTGAGGACAGTTGTAAATAATCATAGACGCTTTTTCTCCTCGTTTCTGATAGGCCAATTTTTACCGAAAGTGCCTCCTGTTGTCGGAAAATTCATAAACAGAAATGACGATTTTCCGTACGGCTTATATGGAAACGAAAGTAAACGTAATCGTACGATTGGGGTCCGAGCCGACTTACTTCAATGTTGCAGTTCAACACTTTAACCACATTTTCGTATTTAATTTAAAAAATCCTAATTTAAACTTTAAACGATGTCTAATGATATCTACATCTCCAGACTGCTCTCAGTATCAGCTATTGGTAATTGCTTGATTAGAAGTCTCGATAACTTTTGAACAGGTATTTTTGTCGGAACACTTGATCGTAAAAATATAGCATTCTCTATTCTCAATAAACATTTTTTTTAACGATTTATCTTTTGTGTTATCGTCGTTAATAATTTACTTAAATGTTCTGGCCGACCTTCAATTAACCCCAGGGACATTATCGGTATTTACGAAGCTACCGCAGAAAGCTAAAAGTGTCGGTCACACAACGATTATTGAATTCGCTACTGCAGAAATAATGATTAACACTCGTCGCTTGCAAATCATTGCTTCAAAAGTAACGATCTGCCCGTTGACTTCTTTGTCTGACACAAATCAACATTCGTGCAATTCTTACATCTTCAAGATTTTCTATTTAAACAATCTCTGAGGAATTTTAAATAAGTTCCTCAATTCACTAACATTAAATGTGTCAGTTTTATATCAAATAATGCTAGTCCGATGCCTGCAGATTTGTTTTAGTAAAAAAATTCCTTGTCTAAATTTCTGAGACGAAGCTTGTTGATTTTTATCATTAAGGTTTTTCGGACTATTGTCTTCATCTTTATTGTTATTTCCCCAACGTTTCGGCCGATATGTCCTCCGGCCTTCTTTAGGTGTTTGTCGAACTCGGGAACCGTCATGGGACTTCGAACTACGTACTTTATTGAAACCACGGGGGTCGCCTTTTCGCCGTTACACCATGTGTCCTGCTGGACACATGGCGTAACGGTTATAGGCGTTGGTTCCCTGAGCTACTAAGAAGACAATCATCTGAAGGTTGCAGATTCAATCCTCACTACAGGCGAGTGATATACAGGAATACTTAACACTTGTACCCGGTCATCGCAAACGGATTCAGAACAGGCGACCCCCGTGGTTTCAGTAAAGGACGTAGTTCGAAGTTCCGTGAAGGTTCCCGAGTTCGTCAAACACCTGAAGAATGCCGGAGGACATATCGGCCGAAACGTTGGGGAAATAACAATAAAGATGAAGACAATAGTCCGAAAAACCTTTATGATAAAAAAAAAAATTCCTTTCGTAAGCAAATTATGGATAAAAAAATTTTGCGATTGTTTGTGACAATACGAATACTACCATATTTACGACACATGCAAATACCTTTCTGTTGCAACAAATGTCTTTCTCGGATAATTCCTGTAAACCTATGTTAGAGTACATGTAAATTTACTTATGTCTCGACATATGTCTTTTGATTACAATTCGTGTTAAAATCTTTCTGTTTCAGCAGTAAACGTTAGGTTTGGTTTGTTTGGTTTTATGGCATATCAAGCTTTGTAGGCTATTTAACGCCAAATCCATTTTTATGTAAATAATCCGTTCTATTGAAAACAGTTCAGTTTAACATAAGTACACAGTTTGATTGTCAAAAACATTTCCATTTCAAATTATTCAAGCAGTTATATGTAATAATTCAGTTTAGTGTAAATACAGTTTTAATGTCGAAAAACAGTTCCATTTGAAATAATTCAGTTAAGCATAAGCACGCTGTTTAAGTGTAAGTACGGTTTAATTGTCAAAAACGTTTCTGTTTCAAGCTATTCAGTTTACTCAATTCATTTTAGCATAAGTATGCTGTTAGTTCTATTTAACCCATAGATAGGGCCCTATCAGGTGATACCACTCCAGGCCAGAGTGGACCTGGGAGCGATGGCAATGAAGGGGTACTCCGCATTCCCCAAATCTCCAGCACTGCTGGAACATCACCATCAGATTGTTTAGTGTCATAATCAGGATACTCGTTAGGGGGGTCTTACCCCTCTGCAGAGGGGCAGTCAGTGTATTCTACAGCCCCAGCCGACTGGGGAAATTGTCTGATGAGAATAGCTCCTTAGAAAATTAAGGAATTCTGAGCTTTTTAGTATACTGATAATATTAAAACATAATTTTACTATTTTTAAACGTTATTCTATTGCAACATACGTTACAACATATGTTACAACACATATAAATATCTTTCTGCTGTAACTCATATAATCGTTTTTCTGTTATAGAACATGTAAATGTATGCCTTTTGTAATACATTTAAATATATTTATGTTACAACACACGTAATGTATTTCTGTTACAAAACATATATACGCCTTCTTGTTACAACTGATCTAAATATATTTATGTTACAATTCATGTAATTTACTCTGTTACAAATCATATAAACGTCTTTATGTTACAAGTTCTGTAACATAAAGACGTATTATTATTGTTGTATTACTATTACAATACATGTAAATGTATTTGTTACAACACATGTAATGTATTTCTGTTACACATCATATATATGTTTTCTTGTTACAACTCATCTAAATGTATTTATGTTACAGAACGTAACTTTTTGTTACAACTCGTATAAACGTCTTTCTGTTACTAAATATGCAAATGTCCCCTTGTTACAACTCATTTAAATGTATTTGTGTTACAACACATATAACTGGTTTCTTCTTACTACCCATGAGAATGAATTCTCAGTCGACCCTTGCAATAATATCAGAGAAAAGACGGGTTTCTTTTTGTCCTTAAAGACAAAATCAAAGAAAATGTTTGATTCTCCCAAGTGATCAGTTATAAATAAAATTAGTTGGTTAGTTGTTTGGGGTTTGTGGCATATTAACTTTCGTAGGTTATTTAAAGCCAATTCCAGTTTTATACAAATAATCAGTTCTATTTCAAACAATTCAGTTTCGCATGAGTGCACAGTTTAATTGTCAAAAATATCTCTATATTTTAAGCGATTTAATTTAGTCAAATTCAGTTAAGTATAAGTATATATTTTATTCACACAGTTAAATATCAAAACAGTTCTATATTAAAGAATTCAGTTTTGCGTAAGTACATTTTCAATGTCAAAAACATTTCAATTTCAAACAATTCAATTTAGCATAAGTTTGCAGTTTACATATCAAAATAAATGTCAAGACAATTCAATTTCTAACAATTCAGTTTAGCGTATGTTCAGTTCCAAGTCAAAACAGTCATTTTTCAAGCAATTCAATTTAGCATAAGTACGCAGTTTAGTTTTATTTGATCCATAGATAAAGCCCTATCAGGTGCTACCTCTCCGGGCCAGAGTTGATCCGGGAGCTATGGCAGTGAAGGGGTATTCCGGATTCCTCAAAGCTCCAGTATTACTGGAACCTCACCATCAGATTGTTTAGTGTCATATACAGGATACTCGTTGGGAGGGAGTCTTGGCCCTCTGCAGAGATGTAATCAGTGTATTCTACAGCCACAGCTTATTGGGCAAAATTAAATTAGATTTGAATTGGTGTCATCGATTATCCGATGAAAAATATTTCACTGAATGTTAATCTTTGACCTTGGATTGATTGAATGACCTATAGATTTTACAGCACGCCGACCCGTCAAGGGTTATTTCTTTTTTTCAGGATTGTTATTTCGTGCAGAGCAATAAAACACTTTACAAAAATCCTACAAAACTTACGTAAATCTGACAAAAATCCATGTTGTATTCTTATGACGTTTTAAAGAAATAACATGAAAACAGTGGCGAAGTTAAAAAAGAAAGGTGAACTTCTCTTGGGCACATATTTCCTGAGTAGGGCCTTTTTTTAAAGATTGGTAAAAATTTTGACAGCCTAATCGACGGAGCTCCGAATATTCTGACTGTATCCCCAAAGAAGGAACTAAACTACATGAAGAGTTCCTATTTATTGACATTACTCCCAGATCCACCCTTAATCGGTGTGGTAGAATTTGTTATGTTGATATATTGATTGATTATAACAGTATGACCATCAGATTATTTTGCACCCGTTGTTATCGATTATAATTGATTTTTAAACAGATCTGTTAGATCCATATACGGAACCCTATTAGATACTGTCACTACCAGTTAGAGTGGACATAGGAGTAATGAAAATGAAAGTGTATTTCGCATTCCCTAAATCTCTAGAGCTGTAAACTTAGCATCTGATGCAGTTCAGAAATATACTTTTTTTCGTCTCACGCTTCTGCGGGGAGTATTGTCGGCATGTTCTTAACTCTGCTGACATATATTTGATTTTAGGGGCATTTAGATATGGACGTCATTAATCAGACAAATAAGTTTCACAACTAATCCAACATAAGAAACATTAATTCTGAAAACTACTATGATAAGAGTGGATAGGTTCCCATTGCCGAAAAATTCTATCCTGATGGAAGTTATTTACCAGGGGGTTCGATTCTTCTTATCTTTAATTAACTAAATTAATAATAAAAAAAATTCTACAGAGAGAAAAACATTTTTTCAAAACTATCTTCTTGCCTGTCCAATTATCTGTTAAAAAGTCATCTGGGAAAATGTGGCGTATTAAAACAATGACGATTATCTGTTAAAAGTTCAAAGTTAGATAGATTGATAGATAGACAGTATGGACAAAGATAATGACATAGTTATATAGATAGATAAGCATAATGATGTATGTGGAGGTGCCCGTGGTGTAATGGTTATCATCGTAGGAAATGGACACGACGACACGAGTTCAAATCCTCGACGAGACTGATTGCAATTTCACAGAGCACTAATACCCTTGGGAAAGGTATGAATCCAATTATTCTCCCTCCAGCTATGGGTAAATAGTAGGGCAGACTGTTTTTCAGCCTTGAGGCAACTAGTCTAGGAGAAGGAAAACTCTGAATTCAAAACCTGTTAAAACTCCGCTAAAAAGATTGACCTTGTGTCATATCCTGCCCAAGCGGAGGGGTTG
>CAUZXS010005455.1:40000-46192 GCA_963585895.1 Sepioteuthis lessoniana | reverse complement strand
GAATGCTGCTTCTGCTATTACTCAACACCTATTGGTTAATCCAGCGTGGGTCAATACGTCTAACGCTATCGTGTTTACTGTCCTTGATACCTCGGACTGCGAATTACGTTGTGTTGGAGGAATGCGCTTGGTCGAGGTCGCCTAATATTTGTGTCGAATGGCTGACAACGACATACTCTTGGCATCTGATTTTACGTACTTCCAGGACTAGATTTATTGTTTGGTCTCTGAAGTGCCCTATTAGAGGAATGTCGGTGGGGTCAAGACTTTTTGTCCCTATTGCGCCTGGGTTTTGGCTTATGCGTTGCCCCCACTTTTAAATGATCTTGTACGGTATTTGGGCTTTGTGGGAAGCGTAAGGAATACATCAAGCAGCGAATTACAATTGTTGGTGCTAGAGGCGCTCTCTATCACTAAATACCGACTGACTCTCTGCAAGCCAAAGGAATTCTAAAATCTTCTTTTTTCAAGCCTACTGATTATACTGTTACAAAAGCTGACTTTGTTCAAGAAAAATTTAAAAAAAAACCTTAACAATACAAAGAAACTTCTTTTCTCTTCTTAAGCGCTCCTTTCTTTTTTTGGTCACGGATTTCTCTGACGAGACATGAATAAAAAAGGCCCTTTTCTTAGAACTTACAATGTATGCTTTACTTCAAGTCATATATATATATATATATAGAGAGAGAGAGAGAGAGCAATTAAACAATGAAGAGTGTATATATGTATACTATTCATCATTTAATCGCTCTCTTTCTCTCTCTCTCTCTATAGTGACAGAGAAAGAGAGAGAGAGAGAGAGATAGATAGAGAAGCCAATGAAACGATGAAGAATATATATATATATATATATATATATATATATATATATATATATACTATTCATTATTTAATCGCTCTCTTTCTCTATAATATATATATATATATATATATATATATATATATGACCAGTTTTTGTTTTTCTTAAAGAAATTATTGCTCTGTGATGTCAGTTACATTGAGCGCTTTACCAGGAAAATTTAAATATTCGTAGTTGAATGATTTCTTGTCCTAACTAAATTATTCCCGACTCTGGTTTAACTGGACCGAATAATACATATATATATACGGGGAGAGAAAGAGAAAGAAAGAAAGTGAGAGAGAGTGCTAGGGCTTAGTGAATAGTATATATATATATATATATATATATATGTGCGTGCGTGTGTGTGTGTGTGTGTGTGTGTGTGTGTATTTAGGTGGATTGGTTGATTGATAGGAGACAACAAATTAGATAGATATGTTGTGGGATTTTCTAAATTTGATTCTTCAAAAAGCCACAACAGAACCAGAAGTGAATTTGAAAGTCTTAACTGTTGCTCTAAGCAAAGTTCCTCAAAACATTACCCTCATAGTCCCAAACAATTTTTTCTTGCTACGAGTAATTTTTTCACAATCTATAGTACTGAGGCCGCGAATTAGAAACGAACTCCTAAAAATACAAACGTATTTTGCGATATTAGCATGCAGCAACGGTAGCTAATCTCTCTGAAAAACACAGTAATTGTGCACAAACTGATGACTCCACGGACTTGCAGAGGCAAATTGATTTGTAAGACGAGTTTGCTATGCGTTAAGTATCTATTAACCTGTCTGCTTTTATATGTATATGCTTATTTATCTCGAAAGATAGAGAAGGTTAGGTGGAAAAGGAGGAGAGAAAGACGAAATATAAAAACAAATAGCTAGAAAAAACAAAAAAAAATATACAAAAGATGGAGTGGAACGTGAACATTATAAGGAAGATACGAAAGAAAGCAAAAAAAAAAAAGAAGAGTATATGAAGAAAGAAGAATTGGGAAATACTTTAAGAAAACAGCTTCACCCAATTTTTTTCTCAAGTCATTCTGTACATATTTATTTTCTCATGTTCTTTCTTACAGGCGATCAACCAATTCCTTCAAGTCGAAAGAGTCATGGATCGACTGAGTAATTCCCGTTACCCCAGATTTTGCACTTTTTTGTACTGAAAAAATTGTTTATGCGCATGTCATGTATGCGCTTCTGCTGGAACAGTATGCATAGAGAGAAATTCAGACGATCCCATGCTTTCTACCTCTTCACCGTTTTCTCACTTCCGCCTCAATTGTAAAGGGTAGAAGCCAATCAGCAACCCTTTGTTATTCTTACACTGCAAACAAATATTTTTTTTTGTTTTTATTCAATTTTTTTTTTTGCATTCTTAGTCAGATTTTTTTGTTTTTCATATAAATATCAATGTGTTTTTTGCTTTTTCTACAGCCTTTTCATCAAAGTTTCTCATTAATAAAATACGAACTAGTAACATTTTCAGGGTATCTTTTCTCAAGCAATAATTGACAGTTTTTGTTTTGTTATGATTTTCGCCGAAATATTCCTCCTTTATTACCAAAACCAAAAACTCCAACAACCACAATAGCGATAATAATAATTATAGGGTAATCAAAATACGTAAATAACTATAAAAATAGTCGGGTTTTCGTCGAAGATAAATGGCGGTTGCTAAAGAAAACTTGCAGAATGGACTCGTCGTATCTGAGCTTGTTTACTGCCTAGAAAGGCTGTTCAAATTTTTGCTGCAAGCCGTACGGATATTTACCAAGCTTATTGAAGTAGGAGAGGAAGGAAGAAAAGATCGGTTCCAAGTGCGCATTTCAAAGTCTTTTTACTGTATTAATGATGTGCAAAGCTATCTTATTACAAACATTCTTTGATATTTTATTAAACATACCTTTGCCTTTTAGAAGATAACAATTATAAGGAATCTAGTGAAAACCAAATCTATTGAAGTAGTAATTGCTTGCTAATTTAGCATGCTAGCCATTCTTATATGGCTGGAAAACTACATGTCTGCTCAATAGAGTTTCTACCGCTTTGTAGAAATATTCCCTATACTAACCAATGCTACATGTCAATACATCTTCGGTATGTACTATATTACTGCTATTTAGTATCAACTAAGATTCCAAGAAATACCGTAACATTGCACGTGGTGTTTTCAATAAGTTTCCAGATTTTTTTTGTACAGGCATTTAAAATTATCGTAGACTCTAGACAATTCAGTATGTTATTGCTATAGATCTAATGAGATGACTGACCGATTTTTATGATTTCAGGTTCAAATGAGTAGCTACAGCAGGAATTGGAATACACCCTACTAAAGCCTGATTATCACAGCTGGTGAATTTCAAAAATGCAATCTTGACGTGAGGAAGAACGATATGCAATAAAATTCTGTTTTAAACTTGGAAAAAAATGCCACAGACACGTATGGAATGCTTCAGATTGCTTTTCGAACATCTTGCATGAAGCGAGCATCAGTTTTTGAGTGGCATAAGAGATTCAAGGAAGACAGGGAGTCTGTGAAGGAAATTGAGAGGTGTGAGCGGAGTAAAGAAGTCAATAGACCAGAGTTGATTGGCCAAAGGGTAAGGGTTAGGGTTACTATGTTGAGGTTTTAAGGGAATTCAGGAAGAGATTCCGTCGGAAGAGGCCAGCACTCTTCAAATCAGGTCAGTGGTATTTATATCAGGACAATGCACCAGTCCACAACTCCATCCTTTTCACTGACTATTTGACCAATATGGGCATCAAGACAGTTCATCAGCCTCCCTATAGTCCAGGCCTTGCGCCTTGTGACTTTTGGTTATTCCCTAAGCTCAGAGGCTGTCGTTATGAGACAATTGAGGAGATGAAAGAGACTGTGACGAAGGTTATTGACACGCTCAGACAGGAGGACTTCCATGGGGCCTTCCAGAATTTGTTGAATCGGTACAACAATTGCATTGCAGCCGGAGGAGATTACTTCGAAGTTGACTTGAGTTTCATGTGCGTACTATCAATAAAAGTGCCCATACGAAAAAAGTCTGGAAACTTATTTAATGATCATCATAAGTCAATGGAATAACAACACATCAACCTTGTTATTGTATGTAAGTATTTTGATGACTTAAATTGTAAAAAATGTTGATATTGTAATATCATTAATGAGACGTGTTTTGGAAATATACAAATTATCGTTGGTATGGAATGATTCGAATTATGAAAAACGAGCTTTTACTTGTAGAATAAAAATTATTGCATTTCAAAAATTTATGATTAAGTTTTAAAAATATATCTTTCTGGACTCTACAAGGGACAATGGTTGATCAGAAACTGTGAGGAAATATTCTTTTCACCCTGCATGCATCGTGAAAAGAGAAACAGACTGAAATAAACTAGAAATTATTTAAACTCAAAGTTTAATATGGACATCTAGGAAATAACTTTCTGACCCCAGCTGGGATTTGTGAGATGAGAGTTCCGTGGGCTGAATTTTGTATATATACTCACCAGATTTATTTCAGACGAGAGACGATGAAAAGTAGCTGAAGAGAACATTATTAGAATTATCTTTTGCAGAAGTCATATTTTGATTAAAATACAATGCCTCTCGTAATTCTATATTATTACGCGTTCCTTCTTTAAATTTTGTGTAAATATTTTCCTTACATGTATAAAATTATCTGATCAATATAATTACTGGTATTCTTAATTACAGGTAAAATTCTTCTTCATCTTCAATCCCAGATTTCAAAATTCTACGCTTCACCGAAAATCAATGAAAAGTTCCCTTCTATTATGCAGCGAATAGACAACAGTTTCTAAAATCGACAAGAAGACATGGCCAACAGTTTAAGCATTGATTTCATTCGTCCCGTTCATAATTGTAACTAATTGAGTCAGAAAAGGTAACCCCAACCTAATCAGCTTAGGACTTATTGAAGCCGTGCGCCTGCGAGAGAAGAAAGGACAGAAAATAAATTCATTTAATAGGGTTTTCGATCTATTTGTGCAAGATGTTTTAATGGCATAGGCGAGCAAATAGATTAGTTATTAAAATAGCCAGCAGCCGGAAAAAAGAATGTTGATTAATTGTAACAAGATATACTTGATTTTGCACCACAGGCTGGGTTTTCCTAAGGTCATCAGGCGTCGGCGGTATTGTGACAGAAGCTAGCAGGACGATCTCATCTACTCGTGGCAGATGTAAAAGCAGGGTGACTTGTGAACCCTAATGTAAGGCGACGGATTTCTTAATTATCTCCCGTATTTGTGGCACGGGTACGATGAGATAAGAGTTTTCATGAATAGATAACTGGGAACAAATCAAAGACACGAGATGGGTTGGTTCCTACGAGAATGAAGATGCTACTCCACGTGGTATATCCATTTCTATATGATTCCATGACCAAAAAGACTCAATGGAGGGAATCAAGAAATGAGGTCCTAACGTTTAAGATGAGTTGTCTTTTTGTGTTGTCCTTCCCCACCCGACTGTTAGCCATAAAAACTGTCATCAGTGACTATTGTTATATCTTTAAATCAAGATTACCTAATATCTGTGATAGAATATATGTAGACCAAAGCTAATGTAGCCGAGACTTGGTGACAGCTAGCTTCTTGGCAATGCGATCATTAAGACAAGAACATGTTTTCAAATTGTTCCTGTTCTTTTCCTCTGGCCTCTTTATATGATCAGTCTGTGAGTTATGCTTAGAATACGCTGATTATATCCCCTGCTGAGGGGTTAAAACCACCTCTCTCCGATAAAACTGGGTATATTGGGTCTAACACTAAACTGCATTTGTTGATGAAGCCCCATTTCTGGAGATCTCTACTGAGTGTAAAGAATCTCTTCATTGCAATTAATCCCAGGTTCACTATGACCCTGTGTGGTTGTACCTGTTAACATTCCATCTATTCGTCATATAGATCTAATAGCAATTTATTTGAATTCAATAGGGATACCTGATATATAACACTGTGCAAAAACATAAGATACTACACAAAATATAAATATAAACACACAATGTACCCAATTTACAACACTCTATGTAAAAAATAACCCTGTACTAGTTGACACGTTAAAATCAATCAATTCTTTATACACTTCCATTCATTCTTCAAATTCTTATATAATAGTACAACTACTGCCTTCTTTGATTTTTTCTTTTTCTTTTCATATTTTCTTTGTTCTTTTAATAATCCCTCTCTAATTTCTTCATCTTACATTCTATCTGGACCTTCAAATTGTTCTTGGTTTTTACAAGGTTCCACCTCCCTTATCACATACCCCAACCCTTTTTTATTTCTTTCTTTTGTTTGCCTTTTATGATTGCATCTTGTGTGCTTTGT
>CAUZXS010005455.1:0-35000 GCA_963585895.1 Sepioteuthis lessoniana | reverse complement strand
GTAGTAAGCGAGTTCGAACTCCAGTCGCGCTATTACGTTCACTTTCGCATAAATACCCTTGGGGAAGGTATGAACCACCTTCTGGGCAATGGGTTAAATTGTACGACTACTGTTCTGCAAGGACAATGGCTTAGGCATTAAATAACCTACAAAGATTGATATGCCATTAAACAAAGAAACTAAACGCAATCATCATAGCGTATGCGGTGGTCATGATGAGACGAAGCTTGGTTCATTTAGTTAGCCCACTCCCATATCTTCGTGAATTGTGTCAAAAGGTGAAAGAGACGTTGAATAATATATGGTAGGCTAGTATTTTCCATGGGAACTATTATATGCATGAGAGAATAGACTTAGAGATTTTGCTATGGATTATTGATCTGTATATAATAACATTTATCATTCGCAGATTTTTCATTGATATATATATATATATATATATATATACGCCTGAGAAAGTGGTAATATATCTGATAGTATATAAATGTACAAACATGAAAAATAAGATATTAGGATGATGATTTAATTTATAATCAAAATATCTGCCAGCGTTAGATGCTTCGTTTTTAAATATTAAACCTTCATCAGGGCAGTTAATATGTGATGTTGAATCTTGGAAATGATTTTAATTGTTTTCATACGGAAACGAAAAAATGAGAAAGTTTTTAATATTCTATTTCTATTATTGGCGTTCTGTTTCAAAACTATTTTTTCTGAAAGAAATACGTAACTCTTTAAAATATATTTCGAACTCTAATTACGTCACAGTTTTGAAAAACTTTCAGTTTCTTAGAATCCTTCACCCAAGCCTTTACCCAAAACCTAGCGCTGTGATTTTATGTATTCATGCTTTCTTCCAACCTCTTTTGGCTAATATTTTCAAGTCACATTATTATCATTATTATTATTATTATAATTATTATTAGTATTATTATTATTATTATTATTATTAGTAGTTGTTGTCTGTTCTTTTAATATTGAAGAATCTGCTAAAATAACAAAAAGCAAACAAAGATGAAAAGTGAATTAGTGTATATCTATATCTATATCTATCTATGTAGACATCATTTTCTCTTTTAAGCATCTTTGATTAAATTAGGCAGATACTTCCTTTCTGCTTATTTTATTGATGATCAATTCAACATATATTTATATTTGAAGAGTGACAAGTTTTCATTAACAAAATCAATTTTGAATGTAGCAGCTTCGTTCCACCTTTAACACTTTTCCCTCCAATTCTGTCTCTTCACTTCATTAAAGTTGTTTTCTTCCGCAAATTCCTATCACATATGTTTTGCTTCCTATTCTTTGTATGACTCATCTCTGGCTTTGTCGAAAATGGCTCCAGCTTGTGCCGAAATTATTTGGGAATAATGTAGCGCTTTTTTGAATTCATTCCATTCACAGGTCAAACGACCCATATGAAAACTTGAACAGATCAACTATAAGACAGGCAGAAATAAACTGTCTGTCCCATTGAATCAATCCCCCCGACACACACATATGTATATGCGTGTGGTGGGGATGCGTGCACGGATACTGGCGTATATCTATACAACCTATTCCACTAATACAATTTAATTAAAAGACAAAACCAAGGGAGACTTTGAAATATTTTAATTCTTTTAAAGTATAAGAGAAAACAAACTAATCATTTGAAGGTGATAGATTTTATCTTTTTCACTCAATAAGTTGCAAGAATACCTCAAACCATTAGCAATCCATGGAAAATAGAATGTAATTTATTCGTATCTCACAGTTTAAATACTTGACCTTTTATATTTGCATAGTGACATGACACACAAGCTAATATCAGCGAATATT
Organism: Sepioteuthis lessoniana; assembly: GCA_963585895.1. Taxonomy (NCBI): domain Eukaryota; kingdom Metazoa; phylum Mollusca; class Cephalopoda; order Myopsida; family Loliginidae; genus Sepioteuthis; species Sepioteuthis lessoniana. The sequence goes on along the minus strand of CAUZXS010005455.1, from coordinate 33,176 downwards.
ATTACTATGTAAAAAGGAAAGAAGCAGATGATACCTCACAGACATTATCATAGATGCAGACTGCACAGCAGATCTAGAGCTTCATGCAAGCAAATGTGCCCAGGCAACCACACCTGAAGAGGAAGCTAGAGGAATTGTCGTCTACATAAATTCAGACAAAACCAAGTTCATGTGTTTTAGACAAAATACAAAATGTCAAGCCTCTTAGGATAACAGTTGCTATACATCGGTAGAAATATCTCATCTACAGAAGATGAAGTCAATATACGCATTTGAAATGTAAGAACTGCTATTTACTCGTTATCTATCATATGGCAAACTGATTTCCAAGATTCATCCATGCCAGTACTACTGTATGAGTGCAAGAGAAAAAGTTAGATAGACACTACACTCGTATTCTGCATGCTCTCCAGAATAATTCCTAGCATTAACATCTCACAAAGCAACTACTGGGTCACTTACTTCCCATCTCACAAACAGTCCAAGTAAGGTTTTTTTTTTTGCTTGATTCTATGGCATATCAACTACTGAATGTTTTTTAATGCCAAATCATGTACATATATATATATATATATATATATATATATATATATATATATAAGTAAGTAAAGTTAGCGACCATAGTCGAGGCTCCCTTTTCGATAGCTACTACACCAAGGTGTAGGGGAGGGCGCTACTCCATTCCCAGGATTGCTCCACTTTACCCTTGAACCGTACCTTATAATGCTGAGTGTTAAGCAAGGTGGTATCAAGTACCATTTTTAAAGTCTTTGGTATGACTCGACCTGGGATTGAACCCAGGTCTCCCGGGCCATTGGCGAACACTCTAACCGCTGGGCCAATGTCCCGGTATATATATATATATATATATATATATATATATAAATGATTTCAAGTCTAATCCTGAATGTAGGCTTATTAACCCGGCCAAGACACAGATAGGTAGGGTTAGTAAAATAATCGTCCCAGAAATATGTGATTCGCATAGTCTGGCATTAAATATTAACCAGTGGCGGAGCACAGAAAATTGTATTAAGTTGTTTGAGGAATACGAGAAGAATGATAGGTGCCCCTTTATCAAATATGATATTAAGGATTTTTATCCTTCGATAACCGAAAAGACACTGGATAGAGCGTTAGATTTGGTTAAGGAATATATGGTGATACCTTTAGACAAGGTGGAGATAATTAAGCATTGTCGTAAAACATTGCTATACTATGAAGATAGTATATGGATAAAAAAAAAGGGGAGGGTGGAAATTTTGACGTTTCAGTAGGAGCATATGATGGGGCAGAAATTTGTGAGCTCGTCGGGTGTGCATTATTGTATAGTATTAATAAGATTATGGACCCAAGTAGCCATGGGGTTTAGATGATGACGGTTTGATTATCGTGGATAAAAGCACACCGAAGAAATGTGATGGTATTAGAAAAAGATTGTATAAGGATTTAGGTTAGATATAAGGACGGACCTAGAAATTACCGATTATCTTGATGTTACTTTAAACTTATATAGTGGAACTGTATCTCCGTTTAGAAAAAGGAACCAGGACCTGCGTTATGTGAATAGGGGATACAATCACCCAACACAGGTGTTTAAACATGTACCTAAAGGAATAGAGCATAGGTTATCAAATACCACCTCCAATAAGGAAATTTTTGAACGAAGCAAGCAGGAATATGCGGAGGCTTTGAAGAATGACGGATATAGGATCAATTTAGAATATCGGGGTAGGGAGGAAAGTAATACGCAAAAAAGGAGAAATAGACCTAGGAAAATTTTATGGTTTAATCCCTCTTATAACATGGAGGTAGAAAATAACTTAGGGAAATAATTCTTTAAGTTATTAAAAAATAAATTTTCCAAGTGGGAGTCAGTTACATAAGATATTTAATAAGAATTGTGTTAAATTAAGTTATAGTTGCATGCCAAACATCAATGGCATAATAAACAAGAGTAATATAGCTAAACTAAGTAAGGAGAAAAATAAGGTGATTGCTAAATGCAACTGTAGGGATAAGGTTAGATGTCCCTTGGAAGGCAAATGTAAACAAGAATGTGTAGTGTATAAAGTGGAAGTATATAGTGATCCGAATAATAAGAGAAACAAAAAGATATACTTTGGGTCGATGCAAGGGGATTCAAAGACTAAGTACTATAACCATAAAACGAGTTTCTCACACGAGAAGTATAGACATAGTACTACATTATCTAGTTATGTGTGGGAGCTCAAGGATAACAAAGGGATAGATCCTATAATGAAATGGGAAGTAATAAAGAAATGCCGTAAATATAGGGCTGGGGATAGAAGTTATCTCCTTTGCATGGAGGAAAATTAGCAATAGCATTTTGTAAAAGTAGGGATATGTTAAACCAAAGATCGGAGGTGTTAGATAGTTGTAGACACAAAAGGGCGTAGTTGCTCTATAATTAGGAATAGGTTTCAGAGATTTTTTTTTAAAATAAAAGTAAGTTTTTTTTAATTTATTTTGTTTTTCACATATATATATATAATGCAAATTCTAAACTAGATGGGTTTTTGGTGAATATAAGACGGCGCTTTTTCTTTTAGCATTAGTTGGAGTTATACTTCCTGATGATCCGATAAGGTAAAACTTTAGTAGAAGATTTCCAACTCGCGATTTAAGTTAATTTTATAATTGGCTCCACTTGTGTTGAGCACTTTTGTAATTGTAGCCTTGCAGGATTCACGGAAGGTTTTTAGTTTTCTTTTGATCATCTGACTGCGTATCCCTTGATTTTTTCAAGGGGTCGGACGAGGTTGGCCTTTTCTTTCTTTTTGACCTATAATTTTTTCTTTTTTTTCCCCGGGCAGTGATTCGAGATACTTTTATCTCTTGTTCCTGACGGGGGTTTTTTCGTTTTTTTTTTCTGATACCGTGAATGCTGGTAGATATTAGATAAGTATATATATATATATATATATATATATATATATATATATGATTTGTAGATACATTTTGTTGATTACATTTTTAACGAGCCTGAGGTTTTTTTTAGTCACAGTGAAATGGTTTCAACTATTGCAGTTTATCACTATTTATTCTATTCTACATTGTTCATTTGTTTGCACACAGTTAAATGATTTCAATTATTGTTTTGTATCACTTACAATTCTATTAAACATCAGTCATTTGTTGACACAGATAAATTATCAAACAGTTCTATTTCAAACAACTCAGTTTAGCATACGTCATTTGTTTGCACTCAGGTTAAATTTCAAAATGTTCTATTTGACTAATACACTGTACCTGGGAACGATGGCAAACAAGGGGTACTCTGCATTCCCCGAAGCTCCAGTATTACTGGAGTTTTCCATCAAATTATTTTGTGTCATATCCAGGACACTCGTTGGTGGGGAGTCTTACCCCTCTGCAGAGATGCAGTCTGTATATTCAACAGCCCTGCCGACTGGGGTGTTTTCAAAAAAGACAAGTAAGACACGCCGGGCACTGGTGAAGAAGCAAGTACAAACTCATAAGCTGCATTCTCCTGTGAATTTATCCTCATGGACACGTCAGTTTCGGCCGATCATGAAAAAATTACATCCGCCTTGTGTGGACACAGGGTGCCGAGCAGAGGGTGATAGGGACGGATGGCGAAAGAGAGACAAGGGAATCCGTGCATGACTTGATGATATATCACAGATGAGGACTTATTTAAAGAGTCCTTTTAAAAACTGAAGATGTTGCTTAGTTTTGTGTTTATCATTATTATCCTGATAAATCAATTTCACTCAAGTTGGATATAAAAGTTCAGTAGATAGTTAAATACAGAATATACTCAAGGGATAATGCACTCTTCTGAAAAAAAAAATCTGTTGGAAATAATCTTGTAAATATCTATCATAAAAACATAGATTTTATTTATGTTTAGATTTCTAATGTACAAGACACCCCATTAAATTGTTCATAATTTTTTTATTACTGCACAAATTCCTCTGATAATTTGTGTGTGGTACTTGGAATCGATGGGTATTAGTATACATATTCGAGTTTATAACAATTCAACACTAAAAAATGTAAATACAAAACTTCACGAGTGAAAATAATTATAAGACAGTTTCGAAAATTTAATATCTAGTTTACTTCAGAATGCCAAAGGAAGATTAAGTGCATGCGCAGATTATAAAAAGACTAATATCATGATTTTAAACCATGTGAATCCTATTTAAACGTGTCATAAATGAATACAGTTACTGCAAAATACATAGGAACTCCCCAATTAATGAAAATGTAAAAGGCAAATTTCTGCCAATAAACTAGAAAGAAAATCTCTAAATTTCATTACAAGAGAACTGTCGAAGTCCTGAACAGTTGTGAGAAATTATCAAAAAGACCCTGAATCGAATGGCATCAGAAAAGGTCAAGGTCATCCATGTAAAATTACAAATGCGGTCAGACGTCAGCTTTTAAAGGACAATCAAGCTCAAGATATCTGAAAAAAGTCTCAGAATTTACCCATCACTCCAAGAAGAGTTCGTCAACTTCTCCATGAATCGCCGAAATTCGTTTTTTTCGAAACAGGAAGACAGCCCCGACTTTATCTTCTCAACACAAGAAGATGCGCATAGATTGGGTAAAGAAAAAATTAACATGGACAGAAGAGAAATGGGAAACCGTGGTGTTTTCGGCTCCCAGTGTTATTGGCATGATTTTAGAAAGGAGAAGCATCTGTTTTCAAAAGGAATATTTGGAGGAACATCTGATTTGGTTTGGGGACCTTTTTCTGCGTCTGGAAAGGCTGATTTAGTAGTGATGGAAAGGAAAAAAAACTCTGTTCGATATATCAATGTGTTGTAAAAAAGTCTTCCGATTTATTAATGGTTTAGACACCAATAACACCATTTTTCAACAGAACAACGCAGCCATGCACACTTCTAAGCTCACGAAAGACTGATTTAAAACAAAAACTATTGAGTTTTGGACAGGCCCGCTAAGTCTCCGGATTTAAACCCAATAGAAAATTTGTGGGGAATTTTATCAAGACGAGTATACAAAAATAAACGTCAATTTGAAAATAGAGAAACTTTAAAATCTTACATTAAACAGTATTGGAATGAAATTCCATCTAAAACTCTTAGAAAACTTATTGATTCAATCCAAAACAAGTGTGTTGAAGTATTACAAGTGAAAGGGAATAGTTGTAAATATTGAATTGTGTACAATGTTGCTATTAAATGCAAATTTTCAAAACTGTCTTATACTTATTTCTAACCTTGAAAACGTATGTTTGATAACTTTTCTTTTTGGGGAACGTTATTATAAAATCGAATATGTATACTCATACCGATCGGATCCAAATACCACACATAAATTTGCAGAGGAATTTTTGTAGTAATAATAAAATCATCAACAATTTAATGGCGTTTCTTTTACTTATTTTCGCCATTGTATATGCGTGAATATGTGTGTGTGTGTGTGTGTGTGTTTGTGTGTGTAAAATTTTGTATATTATCTCTCAAAGAGTCATGTCTCGTATAACTTTGCCAATCTTATAAGTTCACGTCTTAGACACACACACACACACACACACACACACATATATATATATATATATATATATATATATATATATATTAGTGCAACTTATCCTCCTAGCTATGGGCTAAATGGTATCACTGGTGTTCTTCTGCAAGGATGGCTTTGGCTTTAAATAACCCATGAAGTTTTATATGCCATTAAACAAAGTGACTGAACCAAATATTAGTGTGTATGTATGTAGACACTTGTGTGCATATTGTTGAATGTGCATACTTTTTAATCTCACTGTATTGTTAGAGAGTTCTTTGCTATGTGGAGCCATGTTGGAACTTTCAGTGACCAGTATGAGAGAGTCTGAGAGCTGCACTACAAATTTGATCACACCTGCTCCCTATGCACATAGGCCTAGTAACACAAGGGCCTAGTAACACTAATGAGTCACAGGACATTTAGGAGGGAAATGACAAGCAGTACTCAATTAGGACATTTAGGGCGAAATCAGGGGAAAAAAAGATTAGTCAAGATTTAAATAAACAAATGACGTCACCAGTCACTTGGAGGCTGCTTTTACCGAATTGGCTTTTAAAAGCCGGTTGATCAAACAGGGAATGTCGGGATGGTTGTTGAAGGCTGAGGAGGTAGTTGAGGGTGAATTAAATCAAAGAAAGGGAAAATGTATTGAGAAAAGGAAAGAGGATGAAAAGAAACGGAAATTGAGGGAGAAAGTTTTTGAAAACTGATAACGTCTTATAGAAACGCATAAAGAAACACTAAAACCTGAAAGTGTAAGAAAAAAAAGTTTCATGTTTATCAACAGAGATTGAAGAAACAATCAAAAAGCCGAATTGAATGGAAATAAGATGTGAAAAAATTAAGTTCGCATCGTCTTACCCTTTTTTTTTTGTCTTGTGCCTTACTCCTATAAACTAGGTAAATATCTAGGTTACTTTCAGTTGGAGATTAATAATATCTTGCTGGTAAATACACAAATGTTTAAAATTCATTACTTACTGAATGCTCCAATACTACGTCCTTTGGCTAGGCTCAGCTACATTTAGCCCCTTAAAAACTATGGTATTCAACGTAACTAAATTAATTGCATATTTTTCCCTGATGTCAAAAACAATTTTAGAGCAAAGTAAAAGCTAGATGTTCGAATATCTACCCTCTTCAATACGGTGAAATTCACCTTACCCGGGGGACAGTTTTATCAACACATTCTCACATCTTATGATCTAGATTGGCTGTTCTAAAAACAGAAAAGAAAGAAACAACGGAATAATGATTAAAAGAAAGAAATTGTTATGAAAGGAATATAGATATAAAAAAAATCAAAATAAACCTAAAAGAAATGATATGTCGGTAATAATAGGAAAATGTTGGTCAAAAATTCTAATAAAGTAGATTTATCATCGAAGTAAAAAAAAAGAAATAGAAAGAATAACATTCAAAATAATAATAGAAAAAATGTGTGTGCATTTTAGAGAGAGAGAGAGAGACAGAGAGAGACAGACAGACAGAGAGAGAGACAGAGAGAGAGAGAGATAGCGAGAGGAGTGGAGATAGCGAGAGAGGCGGAGAGAGACAGAGAGAGGTTTACACGTGGTAAAAGGTATAGAGAAGAATTTAAAGAATCAACAAAAAGAAGCAAGAATAAAATGAAAAGTGAGACAAACACAGAAAATGAAAAGAGAGAGTAACAGACACAGAACACACAGTTCAGAAGAAAATAGCGAAAAATAATGAAGCAGTCGGAAATTTAAAAAGAAACAAATAAAAAGCAAAAAATACTGAATAAATCTACAAAAAATAAAGACTGAAGATGAAATCCAGGAAATAGTGAGAAAAGAAAAACTTGTGGAAGAAAGTTTGACCTGGTTTAACAAGCAATAATAACAAACAAGAAGCAATCATGTCGAAAATGAAGAGTGAATGTAAACTTGCTTGGATAAAAATAAGACGGTACATAAAAGATAACCATTGTTAGAATATAAGAAGATCAAAAAGTTATATTAGAAGGTAGAACTAAATGTGGAATTAATTTGTTTGGGTTGCATCTTCTGACCTTATTTCTAAAAATCTCCAGGAAAAGATTTTTTTTTCTTCTTCTCGATCAATTAGTTAACCTCTAGCTGCACCTGCACATTTCTTTCAGGGGCAGTTGTACCTGTATTCATTTGTATAATGAAATTTGCGCATCATTGCTTTCACGTCATTTATTTCAAAGATGGTGGACGAAGCCAAGCCTGGCACGGAAATCAGGATCCAGGTATCGAGTTCAAATTTTCGATGAGAACATGGTAGATTTATTTTCTTTGACTTAATCGGTAATCAGATTTTGAAATATAATTTCTGCAATAAAATATCTACATGCATCTTGGGTACAGCCAGTCGGGAGTCTAGAATATGTGAGAATATTTATAAAACATGATTTGATAAAATAATAAGTGTTTACCTCATTAAGGGATTTTGAACTATTGTCTTCATTTTTATTGTTATTTCCACAACGTTTCGGCTGATATGTCGTCCGGCCTTCTTCAGGTGTTTGTCGAACTCGGGTACCTTCACGGAACTTCGAACGACGTCCTTTATTGAATCCAAGGAGGTCACCTGTTCTGATTCCGTTAGCCATAACCGGTTACAAGCGTTAATTATTCCTGTAATGTTACTTGAATCTTCGGGGGTCACCTATTCTGATTCCGTTGCTGAGTAGACCAACTGCATAGTTGAATACAATATGGGAACTAATAATTAAGAAGGCTAGATGAAAAAAAAAAGCTAAATATGAGCACAGTTAAAAAATCATATATAATAGTAGTAATTCTAGGCAAGTAAGAATATTAAGTTTATAAGTCTTGCCTGCAGTCAGGATTGAACTTGCAACCTCCAGATAATTGTCTCCTTAGGGAACCAACACCTATAACCTGTACGCCATGTGTCCCGCTGGACAATTCGGAGTGAAATTTTGGGACTTATAAACTTAATATTCTTACTTGCCTAGAATTACTACGATTATATATGATTTTTTAACTGTGCTCATATTTAGCTTTTTTTTCATCTAGCCTTCTTAATTATTAGTTCCCATATTGTATTCAACTCTACAGTTGGTCTACTCAGCAACGGAATCAGAATAGGTGACCCCCGAAGATTCAATATGGGACGTACTTCGAAGTTCCGTGAAGGTTCCCGAGTTCGACAAACACCAAAAGAAGGCCGGAGGACATATCGGCCGAAACGTGTAAATAACAAAAAAGATGAAGACAATTGTCCAAAACCCCTAAATGATAAAAATCACCAAGCTTCATCTCGGAAATTTTGACAACTAAGAGTATTCCTTATTTGATACTTATGCCGTGGGGTGCCAAAGTAGATTCGCTATTATTTTACTATTTTGAAAGTTTTGCAAGCCCGCATTAGCTGGTGGTTTTCCATTGGACTTTGAGTGACAGCAAGTCTCCTAAAGTCTCCAAAACCTTTCAAAGTATTCTAACAAATCATAATAATACTGTAGTCTAGATGGTCTCCACTTGTCCGCATATTTACACGTCTTCCTGTCCTTGTAGCAAATTGTTTGGGGATTGTTCCGAGCGCACCAATTACAATTGTTATCACCATCACCTTCATGTTCCATAGTATTTTAGTTCTCTAGCAAGGTCTAGGAACTTATATCTCTATCTGCTTTCTTTTAATTTTACCCTGTGCTCTTCCTGAACGGCAAAGTCAGGTAGGTTTTTTTTTAAACTTTCGTAAGGTCTTGTGGTCTAACTGAGTTTAGGTGATCTATTTGTATAACAAAATCTCAGAGAAGTCAGTGATTTTCAGTCTACTGGATGTAATCTTGGTGGTGCATATACCACTTGTTCGTTGGGTCAATTTCAATTTCTGGCGCAATTCCCCGTGGATCACCTTTCCCATATACCACTTGTTCGTTGGGTCAATTTCAATTTCTGGCGCAATTCCCCGTGGATCACCTTTCCCACCCAGTTGTATGTAGTCTTATACAATTTTTGCGCTAATTTACTGCATTCGCTTTTTATATAAGTGATCGCCTCGTCTATATCATCGCCCAACCTACATTGGCTATTTTGCTTTAAGGTAGGTGGTCCTTATTGCGTTGTTTTAAGCTGCTGTTGGAAAAGATTCAGTTTTTCTCGTAAGGTTTCCTTTTCTTAGCCATATCCAAGAATTCTTGTGAGCGATTTCGCTTGAAATATCTATAAAATTGTTTTTCTTCCCATTTTTGTTGCATAGTTAGTGTCCTTCTGTGTTTGACTTGTTTCTGTTAGCATTAATTATTCTTTCTTTTTTCTTTTTATGTAGTCATCGATTCGTCGTATCAATATGTCAACGCTAACTTCAATGCTGGCAAGTCATCTGCCTCTTTGTCTGTCTTTGTCATCTCTGCCTTACCCATCGTCATTAGTTTTCTTTTTCTCTGATCCATATTTTGAAGTTCTTCGCTCGTCTACTTCAAGAATAGTCCAGAGTATCTTACGAAAATAGCCCGGATGTTTATCTCTTTAATGAGATTTCTGCTATTTAATTTGGTTTTGAATAGTATTTTGATCTCCTGAGATACTCCTTTTAATTTTTTCTTTCATACCTGCTTGTTCGATGGTGTCCGCTTCCAATATTTCCAAATACTAGTAAGTTTCCTTTTCTCCGAGCGTTCAGATTTTTTTCTTGATTTAGTCGTTCTATTCCTTGCGTCATTTGTCGTTTCTTGTATCTCATTGTTAGCATGGTACATTTGTCTACGCTAAATTCCATTTTTATATCCTGACTGTATATTCTCACAGCCTGAATAAGGGTTTCCGATTATTTTTCATTTTTGGCAAACAGTTTGATGTCATCCATGTATTTTAGGAGATTGATCTTTTCTTACTATTTCGTAAGTTTGTTGCTGTCCGTACATTTCCTAAATATTTGATTGAGTGGCATCATTACTATTACAAATAGTAATAGTGATAGCGCATCTCCCTGGAATATACCTCTCCGGACTTTGAAGAAATCTTTTTTCCTCCTGCTGTCAATTCCACTCCCCTGTTTTTCATTATTTTCAAGATGAACTTTATGACTTTGTCCGCTATCTTGTATATTATGAGACAGTCTATTATCCATCTTTGCTGTACCATACCCAATAAAATTATGTAGTTAGTCCATGCCACAAGCAGATTTTTTGTCTCGTATTGCCTTACTTGAATATGTGATCATCAATATATAGTATATAACATATTTCCCTCTTGTTCCTTTGTCGCATCCTTTCTATTCTTCAAGGAGCAGTCCGTGGCTTATTTTGTGCTGTTCATAATGTCCACATCATCGGTACACACGATAAGGATATGTAGTTGTTAGGGGCAGTTAATTTTTGGGGGTCTTTCCTTTGGTCATCCATTCCAATCTCTCTGTTTCTCTAAAGCATCTAATCATTTTGGTCTCCAATCTGTCGTGGATGGCAGTGAATTTTTAAAACGAGAATCAATGTATGCTTTCATGGCCTGGTGTTTTACAATTTGGTCCTTTTTTTTAGTGTTTCTCTAAAGTAAACCAGGTTTCTCTAAAGGGTTTCTCTAAGGGAAACCAGGTTTCTCTAAAGTGTTTCTCTAAGGGAAACCAGGTGCCTTGGGACCTTATTAGAGTCCTTATAACTTTTCCTATGTTGTTTATTCATTCGGATTTTCTATCATGTTCTCTCTGTTCTAATATTTTGCTCAAAAAATGTTTTGCTTTCCTTCTATTGTTGGTACATCTTCATGTATTCTCACCCTACTTGCTGGTAGAATTTTTATAAAATCTTTTGGAATGTCCAATTTTGTCTTTATTATTTGATTCTGTCTTAGTATCTTTTTAGTCTTCCATATTATTATTATTATTATTATTATTATTATTATTATTATTCACTCATTAGTGCTTTTCGCATCAGCGTTGGGAGTCTGAGTAACAGCAAGTCTCCTCAAGTCTCCAGGACTCTTCTCAGCATTCTGGCCGTTCTCAATAATGCTGTCGTTTGGATGGTCTCCACCCGTCCGCAAACCTCCAACTCCCCCAGTCTCTTTAGTAATCATTTAGTTACTGTTCCAAACTCACCAATTACAATTGGCACAATTGCCGCTTGCATGTTCCACAGTTTTTTCATTTCGCTAGCAAGGTCGAGGTACTTATCCTTCTTTTCACTTTCTTTCAGCTTTATTCTGTGGTCAGCCGGGACAGTAAAGCCGACTATTTTACAAGTTCTCTTTTTTGTTGATTATTATTAAGTCTGTTCTTCCGGCCGAGATTAGGTGATCCGTGTGTATGTCCCATATCTAGTGAATTTTGCTGTCACAATGGACCATAGAGTGAAAATGATTGAAAGCAAAGAAATGAAGGAATACTTGGATCTTGCCAGAAAGCTAAAACATCTATGGAATATCAAGGTTAAGGGAATACTAATTGCAGTTGATGTTTTTAGAGACGGTCACAAAATGCATGAAAAAGAATCTAGAGAAATTGAGGAAGAGTCAAGACCATACCGTCTACTGCATTATTAAGAATAGTATGAATACTCAAACGAGTTCGGTAGACCTGAGAAAATTTCCTTTATTTTAGACTCATATACTACTACTACTACTACTACTACTACTACTACTAATAATAATAATAATAATAATAATAATACAAAGTCAAATGTTTAAAGTTGATCTGTTACAATAATTCAATAAAAAATTAGGTTCCACAAGTTTTTATTGCTCTCTGGCAGGGTCTACGTATTAAGCAAGATATACTTATTCCTCGATTTTGTCTTCCGTTTGGGACTAAGTAATCTATTTGTATCTCAAAAAACCAGATACCTTTGAGGTTTGTTTTTTTTTTTTTTTCAATACAGAACCTTAGGTTTGTTTTTTTTTTTTTCAATACAGAACCTTACCTATGCCTTTATCATTTGTCCGTATAATTAAAGTTTACTTAGTTTGGCAATTCTGATTGAATAATATTCCCCACATGGTCATGCCTGATTTTATAAGCCTTTTGATAGTTTGCTGTTTTATCGCTTTCTCTACATATTCTGCTCTTGATATTCCCCTGAGCCGTATTTTTCTTAAAATCATTTTTATCTCTTATAATGTCCTCAGTTGATATACATAGCGATTTGTTCTCTCTCTTTAGTTCTGCGTAGCTATACTCAGATTATCTTAGATAAAATTTACAAGTTATTTTTCCGTTATTTAAATGCTTCTTCGAAATTTAAAGCTATCTTAATGTTCTTTTAACCTGTTAATAACAACATTTTCTCCGGATGATTAGTAATGGAAAGTATATCATTTCCTGCACATTAAGAGCATGGTGTATGGTTATTTCAGAGTTCATATAAATATGGACTTATCTGTGTTACATGGGTTACTGAGGATGGTATCGTCACACTGCCAGAAATGATCTGAACCGTTCTGTTTATTAGGTTTTCTGTCGATCTCATTATCCTATATAAAATAGTATCTCACTGTTTCTGTGAGGATTATAACACTAAAAGTGGTCATAGAAAGTTGCGGTTACAAGAGAAACAGAAAGATCAAGTTCCCAAGTTTTGTTAAGATGTAACAAGATTAGTGATATATTGTCCTAATTTCTTAAGTGAGGCATTCTGCGTTATAAGTTTTCATCACGTATTTCTTTTATATTATTTCTTTTGATTTTACACCAAGTAGTAGATGTTTTAAGTGGTATACATTCCTTACTTAAAACAAATTTATAAAAGCAACCATACTATTGTATAAAATGGAGAAATTTTATTTTTAGGGGAGATGATATTTTGAGTTAAAATCCAAACAAGCAAATAAAGCACAAAAAGTGTTTTTTTAAGCAGAAAGAATACTGAGATTAAAAAAAAATGTTGCAAAAAAGATACACATAAGAAAGAAAGTTGAAATCACTAAATAAAATTTACATTTTTGTTCTTCCTATCAGTTGAAGTTAAATATTTGATTCAATTAAATCTTAGAAAAATACACACTAGAAAGTCTTTGGTCTTTCAAATTTCTTTTTTTTTTTCTTAGTGGTTTTAGTTTTAATGTTTTTATGATTCATTTAATAAAATTTATAATATTTTTCAAGAATAATATTATCCTAAAAGGAACTTTATATTCATCACAAATAATTTTATCCATTTCTATCTAGATCACACACACACACACACACACACACATACACACATATATATATATATATATATATGTGTGTGTGTGTGTGTGTGCGTGTGTGTGTGTGTGTGTATATGTGTGTGTGTGATAGTGTGTGTGTATGTGTAAACTTTTCTATATCCTTTTTTTCGTAAATGCTTATCTCTCGGGAATGGACTTTTATGATGTAAACAAAAATGGGAATTAATATTATTCTAAAAGTTATAATTATTCTTTCGTGAATATAGAATGTTCCGATAACAAAATTTCTGTTAGTTTAAACTTGGAAAATAAAACACCAAATATTTTTTAATTTCTTGGCTGGTATTTCTCTCATATTGATTCTCTTACTTACACTTCTCCGTAATAACATTAAATTAACTGATTTTTTTTTCCATAAAGCCTTGTTAATTTTTTCATTATAATTTCTGAAAAAAGGATGAAATATATCCAAATTAAAATTTATGGATGTACGATAATTTATCATCAAATATTTTCTTCGGAAGTATCATCATCATCATCATCATCTCGTGCCACCAGCACGGATATCCCTGACCCTCTCTCGTCACTTCTCCCTATTATTCATCGCCTCTGGCAGGTCTTCAGGGTTACATCCTGTGTCCTCACATAGCTGCTATATGTATGTTCGAGCTGGTCGTCCTGCTTTTGCTTGGCCATATGTGGGGGTCCATAGGAGTACATCACTTATGAGCTCGTCCTTGCTTCTCCAGCAGTGTCCTGCGTGTCTGGTTCGTCTAACTTGTATACTTTTCGTGATGGGAAGTAAGTGGCCGTATAGTTGGTGTCTTGTGGGGTGTTGTCGCCAGGACTTGTTCAATATTGCTCTCAACATTCTTGTGTAATTGCCGTCTAGTTTCTTCTCCAGCCGTTTAGTTAGCGTCCTAGTGGTGCATCCATACAGCAGTATCGACACGACCGCTGCCTGGAAGAAACTGCGTTTCATTTTATCGGTCAAGGGAAGTATAATGGTTCTTTATGTTTGCTATTAGAGTCTTTAAAATAAACAAACATCGTTTTCTTTCCCTCACTTGACTGTGCTAAACAATACGTCTGTTCTAATGCAAATCAGCGACGAAGATAAGTTTCCGCAATTGCAGGTGGTTCTTTTCGGCCTTAAAAATAGCCATGAACTTTTATCTAATCACAACGGGTCAAAATAAGAAAATAAAGAAGCGTAGGGCAGATGTTGAGGAGGGCTATACATATAAAGAAGCAAGAAGAAATGGAATTTAATTGACCAGAGCCAGGCGATCCCAGTGACATGATTTATCCCTGTGACAAAACATATTGATATCTGGTCGTAACAGGAAAGGCTACCGATTCTAAAAGTTGTCATTTTGATATTAAACAACGAACCACGATTTTGGGTAACAGCCCATCTTTTTTTCACCTTCACGTAATCGACTTAGCTAAAAGTATTCAAAATTCACTCACTGACTGCAATGGAAGCTGAAATTGATACAAATAAAATTTGACTTTACACGATATTTTACCGGAAGTAATAATCAGATATTCATGAAACGAAGGCAGCACAAAAATATATGTTTCTGGAACTTTCAAAAGCGATCACTAATAGACCAAAATTTTCAGGTCTACATTCCAGCTTCACTAATAAATAACGCCTCTATTTTTTTCTTCATCCTTCTCATTATCTATCTATCTATCTATCTATCTATCTATCTATTTTCGCTCAGTCATATCGGATTTAACCACTTTTTAAACTGAAATCTTGGGACGATTTATCAACATAGGTGTCATAGCCTCAGGACTGTTAGGCTCTCAATTATTCTTTCAGTTCTAATTAACTTACGGCATATCTTATCTCTCTCTTTAACTTTTTTCATTTTTTTTTTCATTCATTCAACCATTCGTTCTTTCTGGATGACTAAGTCACGTATATCACAGTCTTATTTAAAAAGTCGATGATATAACTTTCTATGGCTTTTGAGATGAATACATCCATTAGCGGTTAGAAAAAAGTGGACAGACGTGAAAACTGCCTCCAAATGCAATAGGAAGAACCCAACGAATGCCAATGCCCTGACACTTAAAAAGGCACAAAATGCATTTGCTAACATATACCACAAAGAACAGAATACATACAAAATCAGATCGATAAGATTAGAGACTCGGTTGAAGATAGACAATCTAGGATTGTAAGGCAAACGGTAAACAAAGTGAACAGATGGAAGAGCACTGCAAAAGCCAAACTGAAAGCTACCAGCCAAGAAGAACGAATACAACTATGGAAACAAAACTTCGAGAATTTACTCGGAAACCCTCCGAAAGTTACACATGAACCAATTTAGAGAATTATTAGTAAAGAATCAGACATCAAACTAGAAGAGTTTACGCAAGAAGAACTCAACTCAGTACTAAGAAAAAAATAAAAATAAAAAAGCAACAGGGACTGAGGAAATATCCGTAGAAGTATGGAAGACCTCTCAATTCGACGACATACTGCTCCGATACTGTAATGCCGCATATAATCAAAACATGATAGAGGGATGGACAAAGGGATGCATCTTCCCCTTCAATAAGAAGGGCGACCTCGGATTAGCCAAGAACTACCGAGGTATAACACTTACATCCATAGCAGCCAAGATATATAATGCTCTACTATGCAAACGCATAGAACCCCAAATTGAGAAGATAATTAGGAAGAAATAACATGGATTTCAGAGAAATAAATCAACGACGTCACAAATTTTGACTATCCGTCGAATTCTTGAAGGTGTACGTGAAAAACCCTAGAGGCAACAATTTAATTTGTCGACTTCTCCAAAGCCTTTGACTCCATTCACAGAGGAAAGATGGAGCTAATATTACTCGCCTACGGCTTACCCAAAGAAACTGTTGCAGCCATAATGATGCTATATAGAAACACGAAAGTAAAAGTCTGCTCCCCGCATGGAGACACAGACTACTTTGACATTTTAGCAGGTGTGCTGCAAGGAAACATATTACCTCTGCTACAAACCCTGCTACATAGCCTGGAACGAGGTGACATCTCCACACAAAA
Organism: Sepioteuthis lessoniana; assembly: GCA_963585895.1. Classification (NCBI taxonomy): domain Eukaryota; kingdom Metazoa; phylum Mollusca; class Cephalopoda; order Myopsida; family Loliginidae; genus Sepioteuthis; species Sepioteuthis lessoniana. Next base: position 16,475 of record CAUZXS010005455.1, on the reverse strand, counting down.
CGCCATTAGTAGTAGTAGACAAGATCTCCTACCAAGAAAGCAGTGTCTCATCGACTGAGAAAGACATCAACACATGACTAGCAAAGGCATGGATAGCTATAGATTGGTTATTGTTCATATGGGAGTAAAACCTGACAGATAAAATGAAATGCAGTTTTTTTTCAAGCAGCGGTTGTGTCGATACATGGACGATAACTAAATGTAGGGAGAAAAAGCTTGACGGTAACTACACAAGAATCCTGCGAGCAATATTGAACAAGTCCTGGATGCAGTACCCTACAAAGCAGCAACTGTACGGCTACGTACCACCGATCTCTAGAAATATCAAAATTAGACGAACCAGACATGCAGGACACTGCTGAAGAAGTAGGGACGAACTCATAAGTGACGTACTCCTGTGAACCCCCTCACTTGGACGAGCAAACCAGGACGACCAGCAACGACCTACATACAACAGCTCTGTGCCGATACAGGTTGTAGCCTTGAGACCTACCGGAAGCGATTGACGATAGAGAAGGGTGGTTGGAGAGGGTCTGGGAGATGATAATGATGATGGTGATATCCATTTGAGTACTAAAATATTTCCAGACAATTTCACTGGGTTCCGCTGTACAGCAAATTGTAAAGCGTTTCTAATGTAAACCAAAATCAACAAATCCATCGAAAAAGAAAATATTTAACAACTCAAGTTGAAAACTTTCAATTTGAAAGTTATCATAAAAGTAACAAAATTTTTTTTTTACTTAATCAGAATTTATATTACATTTACGGCAAACTCTAATTCATTCGTACAAAGTATACATCTCTCAATTCTATAACTGCTAAAAATATGTTAGATTTTTTCGTTTGTTGGTTTTGAATAGCAACATTTTTTAGTTGAATATTTCACTTTTTAACTGAATGCTCTCTTTCTCTATCTCTTTCTGTCTGTCTTTCACATACACACAGATGCTAGCACACACACACACACACACACACACACACATATATATATATATATATATATATATATATATATATATATAAAATTTGTAAAGTTGGCAAACATAATCGATGGTGACCAGAAGGCTCCCTTTTCAATAGCTACGACACCGAGGTGTAAGGGAGGGCGATACTCCTTTCCCTGGATTGCTACACTTCACCCTTGATACGAACCCTATATTGCTGAGTGTAAAGCAAGCAGGTATCATGTACCATTTTTAAAGTCTTTGGTATGACGCGTCCATTGCCGAATACTGTACCCACTTGTCCAATGAGCCGATACTATATCATTAATTAAACAGATACCTAACGCAATGGATTTGAGAATAAATAGACTATCTTCTTCCCAAAAAATATTTTAATATAACAAAGGACCTTATAATGAAGCCGAATATAACAGTAATTGGAACGAGGAACTTGAGTTTTTAGACTTAAATGCAACCAATACATATGAACATAACAATACTCCACATAATCACTAAAGAATGAGTGACACTAATAATAATAATGATAATCATATTAGAAATAATAATTATAAAAACAAAAATTGACTTAGAAAAATAATTTCGTTTAGAACTCCTTTCTGCAAACTCAGCAATAGTGATATAGGAAAATATTTCTTAAATTTAATCGATAAAAATAATAAAAAAAACAATTCCTTAAGTAAAATGTTTAATAGAAACACCTGGAAAATCGGCTATTCATGCACCAAGAATATGTAAAAAATAATTAATAACCATAATAAAAAACATTACTGGCCGACTTAAACTGGAAAAATAAAGAAATAAATTAACCCTTTTGTAACCGTAGAATTAAAGGGGAATGTCCCATAGAAGGAAACTGTAACCTAGATAATATAGTTCACCAGGCTAATATTTCCCCTAAAGAAGATAAATTTAATAATAATGTTTATATTGGGGTCTCATCACTAAAGCGAAGCTTCCGATATTATAACTATCGGCAATCTTTTAATAATCCATTATTAAGGAACCAAACTGCCTAATAAAAATGCCACTGGAAACTAAATGACCAAGGGTTAAGCCCAATAATGACCTGGAAAATCTTGTAAAAGTCCTCTTCAACAAGTAGTTTACATAGTAGGAAATATTATTATTTTAAAATATAAAGAGACCATTAATCTATTCAATAAAAGAAAAGGGTTAATATTTAAATGTAGACATAAAAATAAATTCATAATATGATTTTATATAGTAATCTTTACTATTGAGCCATGTTAAAAAATAGATAAAAATGGTTACAATAATTATTTTTAAGGATCTATTTATAATTATGTTTTATGGATTTTTGTTTAAACCAGGAAAAATTTTTGAAAAATTACGAGTAAGTTATGCCACAAAACTATGAGTTTTAAAAGAATTTTTAGTTAAATTTTTAAATTAAAGAAAAATATATTATTTCAACTTTGGATCTACCTTAATGATAAATTTTACTGTTGACCCCACTTCAATCTATATTTAGATTAGGTCTAGAAATTTATTCCAAAATAAATTTCAATTTTAAACCTTGTTAAAAAATAGAGATTAATAATGGTTATAATACTTACAATTTTTTTATATAATTACCAATTTATTATTATTAAATTAACAATAGGAAATTTAAATTTCTATATGAATATATTCTAACAAATAATTACGCATAAGTAAATACTGTACAACATTAAGAATTTTTATTCAAATTTTCAAATCTAATTATTTGTTCCACACATTGATTAAAATAGCATCGGGCTAAAATTTAAATTCTGAAATATTTAGACGTACCCAAAAAGGGAGATATTAAAGATTCACCTCACTTAAATAAAGAAGATTCAATAAAATAACTATATTACAATCCTAAATGTACATTATTTGACTTATGGTTGTATTATTAATTGATCAAAAAGATAAATGAAAAATCCAGTATTATCTGATAACTTTCAAAAATTTAAATATACGTAAATATCGGAAAGTTTATATAAACAATAAACTTTTCATTAATACTATCAGATTTTTAAAATATATTAAAAATAGAAATTCTAAATTTAGAAATTCTAAATATAAAAATTTAAATTTTAAAATGAATTTTAATATAAATTGTTAAATTGGAAATCTGTTTAATAATAAGGAATAAAAAAGAATAATACTGTCATATAACCGGATATAACGGGCAAGTACATTATCCATAATCTACGGAAAAAATGTAAGCATGATATATATATATATATATATATATATATATAAACGATAACTACTTAGTGAGTAAGGAACTAACCTACTATAGTTTCGCCTAAACGGCTAATCAGGGATTAGGTACCCTAATGAGGCGCTTAGGCGAAACTATTGTCGGTTAGTCCCTGACTCACTAAGTAATTATCGTTACTATTTTGCTCTACTTGGTATTGAGCACTTTTTGTATTTAAGCTTAGCAGCCCTAAAGGTGTTTTTTTTTCTTTTGACCAATTGATTGCGTTTCTTTTGATTTTTTTCAGTTGGTATGACAAGGTTGACCATTTCTTTTTTTCCCAATATATATATATATATATATATATATATATATATATATATATATATATATATATATATTCCCCCCTTGATAGTGATTCGTTGTATATTTTCATCTTCAAATCACTTGCCGGTTTTTTTTCTTAACATAATGGCTATTATTTAATATCATTTAATATATATATATATATATATATATATATATATATATATATATATATATATATATATATATATATATATATATATTCCTTCAATACCATATGAAATATGAAATGTATTCCCCCACGTTTACGGTTAAAAAGAAATACATTTCTGTTCTAACTTTTATCTGAGGAGCCAGTTATTTATTGTAAGTAGCAGGTGAAATGAATCTATAATTGATTATATATATATATATATATATATATATATATGTGTGTGTGTGTGTGTGTGTGTATATTTAATAACCAGAAGTACGTGGTATTGTCTGAGACATTTATTTCTCTGAATCCTATTTCATAAGGTAAGGTAATCTACCGCAGGATTATTTCAATATACATTTTAAAGGACCAAATTGAACAAATACCTTGATAACTTTTTCTTCTGAAAGTGAACGAATCTAATAGCAAATATAATTCAAATATATAAACTCGAAATGACTTATCAATTAAAAATTTAGAATTTAGGCAGCAAGTTTTTGGAGAAATGATAAACAAATTAAGAAATATATTGTCTTTCATCAGATCAAACATAATGACTATGAGGTGATTGGTTAATTATTCCTCATTATATAAAATGTCATTTAAGTTTTCTTGGAATTCTTTAGGCGTAGTGCAGACTGACGAAAGCTTTTTGGAAAATGGCTTTCCAGTTTGAGTTAGAATTTGTTTTCTTTATTTCCGAGATGAAATAAATTTTTGTCGTCGGCGGATTAATATTTTATTTAACTGTTCTCTAAACAAAGGAAACATCTTAAATTAATTTTGCTCCCCAAAATTCTGGAACACTTTTTAATAGTGAGTAAGCTCCAGGGAATGGTAAATTTATTTGTTATCTGGATGCATTAGATTTTCTTGATCACTTTTAACTTATGATATTGCAGTTATCACTTCTATTTACGCTACAACACCTTTTGCAGAGGTATATGCTACTTCTATGGATGTCAATTTTATTTGCTCTTTGAATGAATTAGACCTTTCTTATCAATTTTAAGCTGAACATATAAAACATACTTTGACATCTAAAGAGTTGACGTGGTAAGTTTAATCAACGCTGACTCATAAGTCAAGAAGTTTATTATAAACAGGTTAGGAATCAAACGAACATAATTACATAGATATGTATAGTTAGAAAAATAAGAGACAAACAGAGAGTATTTCGATTTTCATTTGAGCTACGAAGTTGGGTTGAAATGTTCGATAAATACACTTTTGATGACGTTTTTGACCGGGGGAATCAAATTTTGCGAAAAGGATGGAAGAAATATGAGAACCACAATGAGCAATAAGTAGAAAATAGACCTCGTTTAATCATATTCACCCTGAGTCGCTTGGTCAGCCAATGAACCTTTTAGCTGACCCTTTTACATATTGCATTTTGGACACTGTACTGCCTATCAGTAATACAGAAGATCTTTTTCACTATAGATTATTTCATTTTTCAGAATAACCAAATAATGTGCGCTGGACAATTTTGTAAAAGATATCAAAATTGTTCAAACATTTAATAAAATTAGGAAAAACATTAGATATTATTTTGAACTAACCAACTCAAATATATATATATATATATATATATATATATATATATATATATATATATATATATATATATATGAAGGAAATCGGAAAACAAAGTGATGAATTTATGAAAAGTCAAAGTTAAGACGTGTCGGTTTTAATAAACCATTTTTCATCATCTTAAATTCCTGCTGAAGATTTATTAAAACCAAAACGATTTAACGGTGATTTCCATCATTATAAATTCATCACGTTTGGATTTCTAAGTTTTTCTATTTTCTTTGTTTTTCTATTTTCTTTGGACACTCAGATTAATTTCCGTTATTTGCTTCCATATATACTGGTCCGTTGAGTATATTACTCTCATGAATTTGGTTTTCATGTAAATGTAAAAATAATCTTTAGATAAAACATTTTACAGTCATCAGATTGACAGATGATGTGAAATGTATATATATATATATATATATATATATATGTGTGTGTGTGTGTGTGTGTGTGTGTGTGTGTGTGTGTGTGTGTGTGTGTCAGAGTTGTATATCTACGTTATTTTATAAACAAGTTAAACTTTTGAAATTCTTAGCCCAATATTTCGGACGGAGGGCTATTTTTATATACACACTTTGCCCAGCGTTTCAAGCTTAGAGTCATCAGGTTTGATATAAAAAAACCGGAAGCTTCACGTAGCGAACACTCATGGAATAGCTCTAAACAAAAAGAAAAGCCCCTGTGAGAAAAATTTCGAATGTGTTTTTCTCGAATTATTGCGAATGTGGAGAGATGAGATGCACTAAGGCTGAACGCCAAGTGGATATCTGATCCAAGGTCACTAATATTTTTTCTATGGCTAAAGAATATTGGGTACATTCTAAAGATAATATTAATGAAATCATTGTTGTGTAGAAGATGGCCAGGAAGATAAACTTTTATATCTACTTAACCGTGATAGTCTACAGTAAGACTTCTGCTAAATCTTCCATTTTTTTTTTCTGTCCAGAACACCCCTTGGCCAAAACCTTGTGAATTTATCTAGATCATCCCGTCATCTTTTCTTTCGGCTATAATTTCCTTAGAATGAACCCAAAGATCATTATTATGTGTAACAATGTCCAGTGGTTGCATACATCCGTTGGACCACTTTCTTGCCATTTAAGGATGCTAAGATTTTTCAAGAGATTTACATATATTACATATCTTATTCTCCCATATATCCTGTGGATCTACATAAAAAACAGCAGGTTTATATTTTACTCTAAAAGAGAATTATTTCATTTTAGTTCTCTCTAACACTCTGACTTAACCACACACTCAGAACAATCACCAGGAATTGCAAAGAATATTTCAGAATATAATCCTTTAAGAGAAATTCAACGTTAAAACGTTTGATGAAATTGTCGTTTAGTTAAAACATGCTAAGAAAAAGATCAACTGGAACATGGAAAAAATTTATTGACTTGATAAAATTGATATATTTGTTAGAAATTATATACGAATATTGAGTCAAGATAAAAAAAAAAGAAGTCTACCAAGAGTAAAAAGAAAGTAAATGTGATATAGAAAAGAAACAAATAACGGAAACCAAAATAAATAAATGAATAAATAAATATAAGAGGGGAGGAAAAAAGAAAGAAACAAAGAAAAGTGTGAACGGTAGAAGATATACTTAGAGATAAGAAAGAAAAAAAAAAGAAATAGATGCAAAAATAGATAAAGATTTTGAAAAAAGGAAGACATAAAGAAAAGAAAATTAAAATAATGGCAAATAAAGAATTAGAAAAAAATATAAAATTGAAGAAAACGTAAAGTAAAATAAAAATTCAGCATAAGAATATTTTTTGAAAGAGAGAAGACCGAATGGTCCAAAACATTAGACATAAAAAGAAAAAAAGGAAAGGAAATATGTGAAGAAGAAACTAAAGACATAAATAAATAAACAAATAAATAAAAAGGCCAAACGAAGAAAGATAGGAACTTACGGAAGTGATTGAATTATCCGTAGGAAGACAAGAAAATAATATTTCACGTAAAGAAAGGAAAAAATGATCTCAGAAAGGAAAATACCAATGAAAATGTATAGAAATTTTACGAAGAAACAGAGAAGAAAGAATACGCAGACAAATAACAATGAAATACTAAACAGAAATAAATACGAAGAAAAAGGTCATATAAAAGCAAAAAGATTACGACGAAAGAGATGAAACGAATATGGAAAAAAAAAAACGCAAAGAAAAAACAAATAATTTATATTGAAAGTACTGAGTACATTAGTCACTGCGGCGTTCCAGGCAAAAATGGAAAATGGAAAAAAATGAATTTAGATTAAACAAAGTCCAGATTCTCTTTTTGTGTTTTGAGAAAGTCGTAAATCACGGCGGCTTTATATAATTGTGTAAACTGGGTCATAAAATGAACTGTGCCTTTTTGTTGGCTACGAGCAGCAACTATGTTTATTATTATTATTATTTTTATTATTATTATTATTATTATTATTATTATTATTATTATTATTATTATTCAGCGGGGAATACTTAAAGATAATGTTAAAATTTCAAAGAGAAATTCCTCTTCTAAATCATCATCGTCTTAAAAATAAACGTGAATTAGGAAAACAAATAAAAAATACATTTAAAAATAATTACTTCACCAAAAACGTTTCTATTGAACAATATGGAAACCTGAATAAACATAAAGCAATAAGTTCACAGAAAGTATGAAGTGTGAAAATGGCTCTCATGACTAATTTAGAAATCTATTGAATTGTGTTCGATTTATAAGATGCATATATTTGAGCATTATATAATACTAAACTAATCTTCTTTGATACCAACGTATCTTTATAATTCAAAGAGTCGATACCAAAGGAAATATTTATCTCGACTTCGAGTTCTATACTCACTGTGAACTAAACGTTGTTCTTATGCCATATGAAACTAAGTTTAGATTAGATGTACAAAATGTGCACTGTAGAAAGAGATTTATGTGAGGCGTGGATGTAAAGACTGACGATTGACAAAATGAGAATATAGTAGATTATCAGTGGCAAGTGTAGATATTAATGATGCCAATTATAATCAATGAATTGAAATTGCAAATCTTACATGTTGATATAAAAATCAGAATAATAACAGTTTTTCCCACACTGATAGAAGTTATGACATAACCTGTGCAACTATATCTGCATCCATTCCTGTAATCATACTCCCAGAATTTATTTTAGAACTGGAGAAATTATGATTCCGCCGAGGAACGGATACTTCTCAGTATCTTGGAGGTGAAGTATTTTTTAAAAGCATTTTTTTAAAGACAAAGACTGTTTATTATTTAATCAAAATTTACCATAAAACTGAATATTATTGAAAATTTGGAATACTTTCACAACATATCCGTCATCATCATCATATCGCGCTGGTAGCACGGATATCCCTGACCCTCTCTCGCCACTCCTTCCTATCGTTCATCGCCCTAGGTAGGTCTTCAGGACAACAGCCTGTATCCTCACATAGCTGCTGAATGTACGTTCGAGCTGGTCGTCCTGCTTTTGCGCGGCCATGTGTGGGGATCCATGCAGACACATATCCGTAATAATATCTTACCGTATTGGATTTTTTTCTTCGTTGTTAATCTTATAAACACTATTCAAAATAATGAGTTTTGTAGTGATCATGAGCAAGTTTAGCTGAATTTTAGTCAATGAAATGTTTTATTTTCACTTTGCACCAGTGGTTTCCAACTGATTTTGGGCCATGCCCCACCTTGTTATTTTAAAAATTCTGTTGTCCCCCTTAATGTTTAATTCTTGCATATTTAATTTTTTTCTGCAATTCACATGAAGGAAATTTAAAACTTTGTTTCTAAAACGCCCCACCAAAATATTGCATGCCCCACCTGAATATTACTACGTTAGGAATTGCCCCTTAACACTATTTGACAATTGATAATGCGTCTAAAGCTCTAAAATCAATGTCTCTCAAAAACTGTATCAAGTCTACACATTATGAGAAGGAGCTATTAAAATGTCTTAATTCAAACGGGGCAAAATTGTCAAACCTCGGGAAGGGAGCCATCCCAGTCTAAAATAAGTGAGCGAATTATTTGAAGTCAGAGAATTGTGCAATGTATTTTATGTGATCCAGAAAGCTATCGTACAACAGATGAGGAAATCAAAGGAAATATTTGATCGTGATGAGAGGATAATCGGTTCGGCAAAGACCCACTCAGTCCATAATTCGTCGGATTAAAGAAACAAGTATTCAAGATTAAAAACAAGCTGTCAAATGATTAAATCAGGATTTAATCACAGAACAAAAATTCAGCTTCCAGGTTCAAAAACTGAGCAACAAACATTACATAATGGAATTTTCAGGATTTCCGAGTTGATAAGATGAGTGGTCTTCTTCACAAATGTGAAGAAATTCAAGCTAAATATCTCAGATGACTCCCAGTATTACCATCATAACCCAATGACCAAAGGAAGTCTTTTTACACCATTCTAGAATTAAGCGTGATATAACCATCAGAAGACATTTTATTTAATTCAGACAGTTAAACGTGATATGACGTGTTAAGTAACTAATTTTATTTGCAGAAAGTGCTTGAATCGGGACCTCACTGATATTACGTCCGTTATATAATACTTCCCTTTATGCATTAAGATTCGGGCTATGAATTCTGCGAAAGTGAAGAGTAAACGATTTCATCTGGTCGGCCAATACACAGGAATAAAAGAATATTCAAAACCTACTGGAAAAAGGAGCAATAAAATATTCGCAAAATAGATGGTTACTTAATGTGCAGTTGCAACCAAAAACCTCTGTTGTTGCAACTTAAATTAAATGGATTAAATAACTCTCTCATTTGATTCGGAGATAGGAATACTTTTTAATATGGAGGGAAGAAGTGAAAATAACACTTGTTTATAAAAATATTAACTATCTTTTTATTCACAACAAAATGTCCAATTCGTTCTGTGTGTGTGAGAGAGTTTGTGTATGTGTGTGTTTGTGTGTGTGTGTGTGTGTGTGTGTGTGTGTGTGAGAGAGAGAGAGAGAGAGAGAGAGAGAGAGAGAGAGTGAATCGGATAAACTGGGTACCGCTATGACTGACACAATATCTTCAGGTTGAGATACATCTAACTCTATCCCGAACCCACCTCCGGGCTAACACTCTGACGGCATGCCTCTGCTGATTGTTGATTGGCCGCCGACACCGACTGACCGCTGGAGTTCAAAACTTCCATCATTATATATTTTTGGCCGCCCATACATTCTTCCTTAGGGCGCCCTTGTGACGCAATTCACGTGGCATTTCTGCTGTCCTTTGTTGAAATCCATGCTAACTGGCCTGTCAAAGGTCAATATGTCTAACAAAGTATTAGCAATAAGATTTTTTTAAACGTGATAAAATTTCCAATAAAAATCTTAGTTTAAAAGTTTTATGGGACTTGTTTGGAATTAACAAAATCGTAATCAAAATAAGTGAGAGAAAAAAAACAACTAAAGACAAATGATAGAGCTACTTATCAGATGAAACGCGTGTATCATTAACATACGAGAATTATGACTAGGTAAATTTGACTGAGTTTAAGGATCTTATTTGTACCGTGCTCGTACACACACACACACACACATACACACGCATATATATATATATATATATATACAAAAATGAACAATGAAAGTAACTGTAATTTTCTTCCGATATTTTTCTTAGAATTCAACTCAAGTATTCCAGCGACCTTTCAATTGGATAAAGAGTTGGTAAAATTCCTCGTTTGATAGGCTGAGAAGATGTATTGATTTAATGTCTTCTAAATTTGACATTTGGGATTAATTTTCAGAATAAGAAAAGAAAAATTAAGACAGAGCTAGATTTAGTCTGTATGGAGGGAGATGAACAATTCCCAACTGCTGATAAAAAGGTCTCAAAACTGATAAAAGTATCTCAGGAATTGGTACTGGCTCCAACAGAAAAACAAAGAAATCACGAATTTGTTTACAGAAAACCCTCAGATGTGCTCTTATTCTATCTGAAAACGCTTAAATTAAAGAAAATTCTTACCGAAAACAAAACAATTTTAGAACATCAAAACAAGAAAAAACTACAGATTCTCGAGGCACTACATATTAGGAACATACCACCCAAACTTAACCGTATTAATTTTTAATCTAGTGCTAATGTACTTAAATATCTTTTACTACTGACGCTATTTATAGAAACAAATTTGAAAAGTAAACGTTACACAATACAACAGTACAAATGTTCATTGTTACAAAGTAGTAATGTATATCCAAAAGTTACATCACTTTTGTAATAGACCCTCCCCTGATGATGGCCCAAAATTGGGTAGAAAGTACTTAGGAAATAACTAATTATGGAAGGTTTATCAACCAATTCCCGCCGAATATCATGAGATCAATACGGAAATTCAAAAGGATTAACAAAAAAAATATGTAGACAAAAAATGTCTATCATGTTCAGTCAAATATGTATCAATAAAGAAATGCTGGCAATATATATATATATATATATATATATATATATATATATATATATATATATATATATATATATATATATATATATATATATATATATATATCCTGTGGATCTGCCCGTTTTGATTTATGAGGAGTAATTATTAAAGTGCTGGCCAGCGGCCTTGAAGTAAGCAAGTTCGAATTTCAGTCGTGAAATTACGTTTACTTTCAAACATATGCTTATGGGAAAAGTATGATTGGAGTAGAGTGTTCATCAATAGCCCGGGAAACCATGGTTCAATCCCAGTTCGAGTCATACTGAAGATTCAAAAAATGTTACCTGATTCCTCCCGGCTTAACACTCAGCATCATAAGGTACGTATCAAGGGTAAAGTTGTGTACTCCTAGGAAAGAAGTAGCACCCTTCCCAACTCCTCGGTGAAGTAGCCAATGAAAAAGGAGCCTTCGAGTCAACCTCGACAACGGTTGTCAACGTAAGTTTACTTATGATTCCCCTTATCTGATAAGCGATTGTTTAAATCGTAATACTACTGTTCTTATGCAATGATAGCTTTCGCATTAAATAACCCAAGAAGGTTTATATGACTTTGGAAAACAAAGAATCAGACAAAACCGTTTAGCCTTGGGCCATTATAAACTAAGCTTAAAAAATTTCGATCAGAACATTTGTATTGTTTATTATTTTTGTTGTAGACTTACATATGGATATGTTTCCCTCATTATTAACTAAACAAGATAAATAAAATCTCATTTTCATCTGATAATATGATATATCCCCCCCACCAACATAGAACATAACTTAGAATTTAATGAGCCAATCTTATTAGATTAGATAAATTTGATTCTAAGATATATTTCTTTCGTTTTGTCAGCAAAAGTAGTTGATATCGATCGAATAAAATATGAAATAAAGTAAATAATGCCGGGAGCAACTGATTTTAAGAGTTCATATCGCACGAATTGAGGTTAATTATTCAACGTAATGCAACCATCTTTCAAAATGAAATGTATATTCACCATAACTTCCCAAAATTTGGCACCATCTAATCAGCTTTTTGAAAAAAAGTCCAACATTTTTTTGAATTATATTAAGGAAAATGTCATAGATTTTTAAGAAGATTCTGAGTACTTTAATTTTTTGAAATTTTCAGTGATCTATGAACGCCATTAAAATCTCATCTTCGAGATACAGATATTATTTCTTTTTTGAGCATGATATATTAGGTTGTTGAGAATATAAATATATCAAAGAGGAGATTACAAAAGATAATGTATATGAATAAAAAGAATGTTTACTGAAATATATGAGCCTCAGGCTTTTCCTTTTTCACATAATTTGAAAGATTATCTCCTACTTTTCTTCTTTCAATATTAATTTACAGCCGATATGTTCTTCGTCCTTCTTCATTACGTTTTCACTATTCAAACATTATTAAATCAATAACATTTTTATACCAAAATTACTGAAGCTAAGTCATTGGACCCTGATATTCAAGGAATTTTTTGTTTTGCTATTTTTCATATTTTTAGTCTATGATTATATGATTATATGATTGTATATATTATTTATATATTATATGATTTTATAATTATATGATTATATCATAATTATTTCACATTGCTGAATGATAGGTGGGTCATTCAGAATGTTTTTAGATTTGTGTTTCAAACCTAATCAATGTACGGGCATCACCTGCATTGAAATGTTGATATTGATTTAAGTTTAAAAACATTTTTGCATTAGTTTTCTGAATGATGATGGTACCATACCAACGCGTAAGTAAATATTAATATCGAAAACAGAATGTTTTCATCTATTTAATCAAACAGTTTTTGTTCTAAACTGAACCAGTGTAAACACAAACTATTTGTTTTTTAGGTATTGATTTCTGAAAGTCTATATTGGTATTTTCTAATCTTGATTAAAGCTTTTAATCATCTCTAAGACTGAGTCCGTAAATAAGAACATCTTGATATTAATTCTTAGCATCTTAATATTTTTTTATCTTGTCAGTTGATGCTGTAGAATGCATTGACTGCACCTCTACAGAGGAGTAAGACACGACAAACAAGTGTTCCGGGTATGACGCTAAACGGCATTTGATGGGGAAGCTCGGTAGTGGAGTTTCTGGCAATGTAGAATACTTCTTCATTTCCATTACCCCAAGATCCACCTTGATGTGGACGGTAGTAATACTTAGGGTTTTAACTTCGGGTCAAATAGAATTGTTTAATCATTTACTGATATTTTTTTTTATTATTATTAGTCATTTGAAACCATAAATCTATAAGCAAATTATTTATATTTGATTGGAATAGTTGATAAATAGAATTATATTTGGAAGATAGGAATACTTTGAAACCATGGATGAGAGTGCAGACAAATGTGCTGAAACAATTCATTTAAAAATAAAGTTACCAACCAACTAATATGTATCCACACACACACACACACACACACACACACACACACACACACACACACACACACACACACACACACACACACACACACACACACACACACACACACATCGAAATATTTAAACGATGAATTCATCCATATAGAAAACTCCTTCCTCAACCTACAGTACCCCAAATCCTTTATACATTATGCTAAATCTAAAGCCCTCAAAATCCACAACAAGAATCAATCTCAAACTAATGTCTACTCAATATCTGATAAAACCAGTCCCCCCCCCATAGATACATAACTTTGCCAAACAACTGTTCTTCTCACAGCAGAACAAACAACTTAAATAAACTCAATATCAAAACTACTTCTCTATCTTCTAAAACAATCCGCGAATTAGTACACTCCAACCCTCAACGTAACATATTTTCTGACGCCGGTGTTTATTGCATCCCTTGTAAGGATTGTAAACTAAAATACATCGGCGAAACATCCTGAAACCTTCATGTTCTCTTAGAAGAGAATTGGCAACTCAAACAATGCATTATTCCTACACATTTCTCAACATAATCATAACTTTAACTTCAACTCTGCTAAGATGCTCCCTTACATCCATAATAAAAATCTTAGACGAATTTTCGAAACTGCCGCTATCTCATTCTTTAATTCACTAAATACTCGTCCTGGCTTTTATAATATTTCTCCTTACTTGAGCAAACACATTTTAAATAGCTACAATATATTCCATCCTTAGTTAATATTTTCCGTACACACACACACACACACACACACACCCACACCCACACACACACACACACACACACACACACACATATATATATATATATAGATATATAGATATGATCTGGAATTAAAATATCTACTAGGGTTGATATGCCAAAACATCAACTAACGATCATGTACAATTATCTAAGGTGAAAATAAAATTTCATTTTGTGTAAAGACGTTTAATCTGTTCTATAGTGTCGTGAGAGGCAGACATTAATGTATCGCATTATACTAATTGAATAGGATTATATTTACAAAAATAAATTAAAACACCCAAAAATTCTCTACACATTTTGAATTAAACAAAGTTTCTAGCCAAGAAGAAAATTATTTTTCAATTTGAAAATATGCGTTAATGAACTCAAAACATAAATGAATATTATCGTAACTAATCAATTTGGTCAGATATCTTTTCCAAATGATTCAATATATTTTTTTACTGAAAATCAAAATAAATATTTCTGAAGATTTCAAATTAAGCTCAACTACAATTTAATTTCGGAGCCACATTTTGATTTTTCCGATTTCTAGTTTCTAGTTTTTAGAAATTTTATCTAATTTCCTAATTATTAAAAAGACAGAAAAACTAGAACAGATTAAGTCAATAGCAAATATATTTTACTAATTTTTATATTTGTAAAAACATTTAAAAAAAAAACAAACTATGTATGCAATACTCTGCACAGAAAATTCAATAATTTTTCCAAATGAAATGCACACTTAAAAAAAAAAATTGAACCAATAAATATAGATAAATGATTAATTATCGTATAAAAGTTGACTTATATACTATGTAAAAACATTTCAGATTTGTTGAATTTTCCGGGTAAAATTCTACATGTGCACCCGTTCAAGTTCCCTGGGGAAAAAAAAACTTCTAGTTTATTTTTCTGTAATTTGAACTGATTACATCCTCAAATCACCGCGATTTTTTTCGAAACAAACAAACAAACAAACAAACAATCGCTTTACATTTTATAAGGTGGGGGTTCACGTTCACATTTTGATTCAGTGTTGAATGATCAACCATTACCGGAATTGTTAACGTTGGAAAAGACAAATAACCGGAGAGGTCAGTTTTTGTTTTTTTTTACAGTAAAGTGGTTGGAGATGTTCTTTTTTAAATCCTTGTTACGGAAATAATTGATTCTTCTACATTAAATTAGAATGTGAAAATGACCCACAATCTTATTAAATGTAAACTTTCTTTTTCCGAAAAGTAAAAAAATTGCTTTAAGTTTCAGGGTCGAATTATCTAAAATCACAAAATTTAAAAGAGAAAAAAAAAACATTTGAAAGGTTTTTCTCAGTAAACTTTGACGGGTGTATTAACACTACTTTCCAAGTATAGGAATAAACTTAACAACTGATAACTCTCCTTTGATATGGATGTTAGCAATGGCTTAAAATCTGAATTTCCTTACACGATTCAGTGCAGTAAAATTTAATAGAATTAGGCAGAAATTCAATTACAAATGCTTTCAAGAAAACAGGCTTATTTATAAAGATAACAGAATAAAGGATCGGAAATCTATATAAAAAAAAACTCCAGTGTAACAATTTGATTTTTGAAGCC